>JABFPB010000628.1:0-34534 GCA_022817645.1 Ceratoteleas bidentatus
TTTACACAATTGAGTTTGCTCTATGCACTCTATGAGTAAAATTTACTCAAAATTTAGTAAATTTTACTCATAGAGTGCATAGTGCAAACTCAAATTGTGTAAAATCTAAAGACCTTTTTTTACAGTGTGAACACAATTTTTCTTGGGTATCTGTTTACATCCCTCCAACTTCGCAACCAACTTCTCACCAATTCTCCCTCCAATCTTTGCTTCCGCCCCAAAATGCAGCCCAAACTTCAGACCCTCCCTTCAGACTTCGCCCCACCTGTCACACCTCGCGCCACTTGTCAGCCACACCAAATCACACGAAACCCCTTAGGACTGCTAAGTGCGACTATGCAAATGCATAATTAAGGAATGCCCACGTACGGGGAATCGGCTGCCGCGGCCGTAGGCGTAATGGCAAGTGGTCGCAGGTGCGCGGGGCCGCGGTGGGGCGCAAACGTGGTCGCCGCGGAGCGATTGGCCTCAGTGCCGAGCCGACCGCCGCCAGCGCCGCTCGACCGACGATTTTCAGTCGCGAGCTCCCGTTCGCCGTTCGCGCAGCCGATGCTGCTTCGACTCGCAGCCAAGCATGAGCTCAAAACAATCGGCCGCACGGCACACAGTGGAACAGTGAAACCGGAAACGCGCTCTTTCCGCAGTGCGAATCGATCGCCCGGCGATTACCAAGGTTCTGCTTCGACAGTGAACTTCGGCTGACTCCGCTTCCTGTTGACGAGAAATCGATCAACGACTGTACCGAGTTTTCGAGCACTTTTTGAAAATTGTCATTGAAAGTAATTTCTTAGTTTCTGCGGAGGAAATTTCGCTTTCACTGAGAAAAGTAATTCGGAAAGATAGAAAAAATTAGTACACTTTACGAGATATATCGTAAAAACTGCGAACAATTATATATCCTAAGGTACGAAGTTTTCGCAGTTTTTAGGAATTAGTTTTCTCAAAGTGGAGTTGAAGATGGGAAGATAGGTGGAGCGGAATTTGGAACCGGCATACCAGTAAAAAATATGAGTAAAATGAATAAAAAATGTTTTCAGTATTTGTCGAATTTGTCATTCAAGTGAAGGATAGTTATTTATTCTTGTATTTATCCTGCAGCCATTTTTTTCGAACATTATTTTCAGTCGTCTTGGATATACGACTCTAACTATAACTTATTTCTAACCTACAATCTGTAATAAATTGTATTTCTTTTGAAACTGAAGGAATACTTGAAATAACTGACAGAACAATCGACAAGAAATTTGAACTCCAACATTTTTTACTATTTCTTGTGATTTGTCATTTGATTGATTTTTGCAATTTCAATTCAGAATTCTACTCAAAATCGATCAATCCTAAATCGATTCATAATGGAGAAAAAATGCATGAATAAAAACAATCTTTTCCATACGAGTATTGTAATGAAGCTATAAACCACCAATTCGACAGCCGAAACTCCAAAAACGCCCATTCACTCAAACTTGGAAACAGGAGGCGGATCTCGGCCTTGGGGCGTATCATTCAAATCGCGCGCGCTTCGACTTCAAAACTCTGACCGTTTTGGACCAGCTGATAGTGACCGAAAATCGTTACTGACTGCAGGAAAACTACGACTCCGGATGAACCGCTCCTTTTCTCTTTTATCCTAGAACTTTGCGAAAAATGTAAATAAAAAAGTCTGACTATTCCCTGCCACAAAAGCGACGTTATCAGACACCAAACGGTGTAACCGACAGAAGATAACGGTATTCAAAACAAAAAACACCACACTTCATTTACACTCCTCCCAATCCCCGGTTGCCTCCAAAAATAGATTCCCTATTTGCAACACAACTAACAAAACAAACAAAACTAACATACCTTATGGAAACCATACACTCTAAAACCAATCCTCTGATAATTAGAAGATTATTCTTATAATTAGAGGAATATTCCTCTAATACGTGGAATATTCTTATTATGAGTGGAATCTTCTTAAAATGATTTTCTAACAATTTTTTTCACTGTAGTCTAAAACTAACAAAACTAACATACCTTATGGAAACCATCTAAGCCAACTGAGAAAAGGGCGCAATAACTCAATCCATTTCCCTGATTACTTTTCAGAACGGCTTCTAAATGCCATTCGAGAACTGAGCGGGAAAAGGCTAGGCAAATCATCGTAAACAGTCGCACAAATGGCGATATCAATCTCCCCAAATCTCCCGCGATTGGCCTTGAAAGTTTCGCCAAACGTGAACTCCAATTTTTCACCATTCACCTCAGTTCCTTCCATCTTCCCTTCTCTCTCACCGTTCCCAAAACAATGACTCGATCGTCACGATTCACTTCAAACATGACTCACCAAAACAATGACTCCACAAAAACCGACGAAAAAAACCTGCAAGATCGGTCTCAAAAAAGTTCGGATGTCGACCTTTTTTTGAAATCGTTATCCGAAAATGAACCGGCTTTTCGCCTGAGTCTTGTGCCGTTATCAGTCAATGTCGGCGATTATTTTTATCAGTGCGTTAATGTGCTTTAATCGATACGCGGTGACGTGTTGGGCAGTCGTGCATAGGCAGCAAGCGGCGACGAAACTCGGCCGGAAAAGTCGGCGTTTGCGTGCCGGAGTCGTGTTTTCCTGCGTGAAGTCCAGCGGCGCGTGACGCGGAGTGACGTTGTGTGCAGCGCCACCAAACTGCTCGAAAACGCGACGATGCCGGGATCGGGTGTACTGAATTGAGACGAGGAAGACGGACTGGAACGCGAAAAAGATGGCCCTGACCACGGCGAGGAACAGTTCACCTGTCGTGCGGGACAAGGAGACGGTGCCGGCATACGACGTACGTAACTTGGACGCGTGTGCGAGTGTGCAAATGGCAGTCGCGAAAACGCCCGCATGGAAAATCGCTTTGTCGAAGAGACGAGTTAGATCGTTAGATAGAGATTAAAGGGCGACTGGAAATTGAGAAATATGTTCTGAAATTTTCTTGGAGTTTTAGTATTTTAGAATTTTAGTATCTGGAAAAGTCAGGGAATTGTTCAATATCTGGAAAAGCCAGGGAATTTTTCAATATCAGGAAAAGTCAGGGAATTGTTCAATATCTGGAAAAGTCAGGGAATTTTTCAATATCAGGAAAAGTCAGGGAATGTTTCAATATCTGGAAAAGTCAGGGAATTTTTCAATTTTGTTTGTGATTATAATTCGGATATTAAGCAGAGATAATCAAATGAATAATTTTCGAGTTTTAAAAGTTCCGTCCGTAGTTACAGATTCAACAATTGAAAACAGAGTAAATTTAACAATGGTTTTATATGTTGGTAATATTTGTAAACAAATAAATTTGTGTTAAATATAAAATAAAAACCATTTGCACCAATCTGCGTGAGGTGAGTCCATGGACATCTATGGACATATAAGGAGACACATTAAGTGAAAAAATTGTAATGATATACAATTATTTGATTATTGATTTTAAATCGAAATCATTATATTAAAATTAGAAAATAGGAATGTTTTAAATACAGTGCAAAAGAAAGGATTTCATTCCTTTTTGAATTTGAAATATATAAATAGGTAGGTTAAAATTGAAAAAACTTACAAACGTTTTCTGTGTAAAACTCGTGTAAAAAAAGTAACAAAACATCTAATTGGGACCGGTGTAGATCTGATTTTGATCGTTTTCCAATCTTACACCGATCAGAATCTGATAAAAACGGTCCCACTTAGATTTCTTTTTTTTTATACTCAGATAGTACACAAGTGCTTTGAATGAAAACACTTTCATTTAAAAATTATACAATTTAGTTTTACAAAGATTTAAGTTTTATTCTATGTGAAGTGAACTTAATTATTATACTAACATTATAAACTGGAAAATAATTAGACGTTGAATTTTTTGGGGACTGTGATTAGGCCGCATTTATTAGTTTTCTCGTGATTATTTTTAATTTGAAGTTATTAGCTTTCACCCACGTTAGTTAATTCTTCGCCCATATGAGTTTTATATCAGTTAAGCAGTTCGATAATTCGAGCAGAGATAAATAGAATCATCCTTATGAAATAGTATTTAACGAAGCAGATTGCTTCTATTTCCACAAGCAATTAAAAAAGGCAAATTCACTATTACTAAAGTCTTTATCTAATTGCTGTTTATCTTCACTTTATGCTCACCTTGCAAACGAATCCAAAAATAAAACCAGGAGATTTTTAATTGCAGACCTCATTATTCTAAAATTGATAATCTTAAAATCATACAAATATTTTTACTTAAAACTGACAATCTTGTTCAATCTCGCAACACAATGCATATGCACAAAAAGTCTTTAAATAATACCTCTCCTCATTTGGAACCGCTTTTCTTAACAAGATTCCTCCCTATTAAAACGACCGTTTTTCCCAACTTCTTTCAAGCGAAAAACATTTCAGACTGCGAACTCTCCTTCTAAACCCGCGACGAACTCGATAATTGGATTGGCAAAAACGCCGGCGGACCGAAAAAAGCGCCCTCTGGAATCAGATAGCCGACGCGCCGATTAATTACCGTCCGATTAGCATAAACTTGTTTTGCATTTTTGCCGGGCGGTTTCGAACAACAAGTCGCGTTCCGCGAGCATTTAAGCCGTCACGTCGTATCGGCGGCTTCCTCGTCGAAGCGCTATATCGCGCGAGCCACGTGGCCTCATTTCCGAAGGTAGAACAAACCGGTGACATTACGATCTTGCTCAACCGACCGGCCGCCGATATTCGTACTTTCGCAGCCTCGCGACTCATTATCTGCCGCGAGCAGTATCTAAGTCTGCCGGCCGTTATCCATGCTAATTTCGGATAAATCCGACTTATCTCGTCCGGCGTAACTGTTTCGACTTGATTTACGCGCTGTCATTGCGTTTTTCGCGAAATTCTGTTCTACAATTCCACTTGTTCAGGTCAAAAGATTGAGGCGAAATTTCGACTGGAAATTATATTTTTTGTAACGCAAAAATAATAACTTAATTTTAACTTAATTCACATTTCCTCTAAAATTCACAATTTTTCGGATGCGGAACACCCAGAAAAATAATTTTGTTGTCTCAAATAAATACATTTATTTGGTCAAATTTAGTTGCCCTAAATGAAGATTTATTTATTTGTACAAATGTATTATTTATTTGTTATCTATAAATATATACTTATTTATCCCAAATAAATAAGTAATTTGGTACCATTTCAAATTATTTAGTTATAGTAAAAATAATTTATTTGGATCTAATAAATTACTTCTGATTCCCAAAATTATCCAATATCCAATAAATGTATAACAATTTATCAGCAACTCAATTTCACCGCACTTTTCAAAGTAATGTTTAACTTTCAGATATTTCGCAAAATCGTTATAAATTGTTACCAATACTCAATAAAACATTCGAGAAACAATTAGAAGGGCTTACCTTCTCCTCTTTCCACTTACATCCTGATTAAAATTGCAAGTTCCGATGGTTCATTGCTCAGATCAGCGTATCGATAAACAATAAATGAACAAGCAAGGCGAATAATTGGAACGTCTAACGACGGCCGAAACGAGCGCGGCTCATCGGCCGTTTGTCCGAGCATTACGGTAAATGAGCCTTGGATGTTGTGGCGCGCGGACCGGCAACTTTCACGATTAGACGCGGTGTCAATAAACGACACGAGACGGAAGAAAAAGAAATGCAAAAGAGGGACGCCGCGAGCGCGGCCGCAATTACACGCATGTACTAATTATGCCGCGCTCCAGCGACATCGTAATCCAAAGGCCAACGGCCACTTGCGCCACGGCGCAAGTCTGCAAAAATCGGTTCGCCGCTGATATTCGCGCCGCCGACGAGAAATCGGCTTTTCCAGGCGATCGCGCCGATCCGAGCGGATTCGACTTTTTCCAGCGGTCTCGAAACCGACTTTAACCGATTTCGAAAAAATCTTACCGATCTCGTCGCGTCGATATCGCACAGATCGGCATAGATCGATTGGAATCGAGTCGAACGGATTTCGTACCAGTTTGTCCGGTGGAAAATAAAGTTAAAAAGAGAAGAAATACAATCGATGAGCGAATTGTTTTTTGTTTTGCTGTGGAAAATTGTATTGAGTTCAATGGCAACTCAATTCCATTGAAAAATATATTATATTTTATTATTATGTGCTGCTATTGATTGTTAAAACTTTCAATAATCATTTAACAATAATCGTTAAAACTTTTAACAATCATTTCTCAAAACATTAATTTTTGAACAGTCAAAGAAATTTAAAAATAGTCGAAGGCGGGAAAAAAATGATCTCAAGCTGCATTCGCAAGTACGCAAAAGATGAAAAAAGATGTGCAGTGAAACCTTGCGAAACCGCGCGACGATCTTATAATTAATACTGCGCCGATAGCTCATTTCACAGGTGAATAATTACACATGGCGATAAGCCGCGTTTTGCATGTTTTGTCACAATATTTAATTAATAGTCCGATTAAACGTCCGTGCATATTAACAGAACTTCGACTTAATGCGACTTCGTTTCATTTTTCTGCACGAATAGGCGATCTTTTTTGCACAAATTGGACTGAAAGTGGTTCCACCTTCAAAGTCGGATTATGTCAAGCGAATTCGTGTATACCACACTGAGAGAATTACCATTAAAGATCCGAAAAGAATTTTTCTATTGTAAATAAAAAGTTACAAAAATTAAGTTAAAACTAAGGGATCAGTATTCAATTCACTATATATAAAAAACTCTAACTGACAATGTAATTCGCTTTCAAACTTTAAGTAATTCCATCAGAGTGAAATAGAACAAGTTTTTTCAAAATAATTTTATACTGAAAAGGGTTTACATAACCTAGAAAACGCGCAAGTTAAAAATGTAAGAAGTATTTATAATCTAACAATAATATTTCCGAAGCATTCAATTAGTAAAAAAATACCAATACAAAAATAACTCAACTTATCATAAAAAACAAATTGCAGACACTCCCCTGAAACAGTTCAGTTTGACAAATGCGTCTCTCCCAAATCGGTCGAGCGAATCAACGAACAAATGAGCTCATTCACTCATTCCCAAGGTCGGCAAAAACGGCAAAAAAAATGTTTGTTTTGTCGTAAAATTTCTCTTCCTCCGTCTCGGCCGCGATGCAGCCTTAATTCGAGTCGTTGTTTTTGCAACCGCGCATTATCTCACGCGTCTTCCATTCACGCTTCCCTAAGTGGACTCCTGCGCGAAATATCAGTCGATTCACGGCTGCGTGGGACAGCCAACCTTTTTTCCGATTCCACGCATAATAGTCCGAATTTCATAATTCGGCCAGATTATATTCTGACCGAACTTTCACTTTTCATATTGCCTCTAGCTTTTCGAGACTTCCATTGTTTCCCTATAAGATACACGAAAATAATAATGGATCAAAACAAGAAGAAAAAAAAAGGGTCGAGGAAAATGAAAACGATCGCGTTTACATTGGCAAATCGGTAGGCATTTATTACTCGCTTATCGCAAGTAATAAATGCAGTGGCATTGAAAACGTGGAATCAGTGAAACGTGCGTCGTCCCTGGAGTTTAATGCCGATTACCGGACAGAACAAACAGACGCATTTAGACGAGAGGACCTTTGCGACCTACGCACGCGATGCGTTCTCGAAAGGAACGCGTGGGAGCACGACACTCGCGGAATAAGTGGCATTCCGGTCGCGTCCACCGGGATGCTCGGTGAATTTCAAAACGGGCGCATTTTTGTCATGTTGCCGGGCAACATGACGTCATTTTCCCTCTGTCACGTGGACTCGAGGTTCCCACGGGATAGGAGTCAGGTGGCGTGAGTTTGGTTCCAGGTGATCTGGGCCAATCGTTATCAGATTAAGTTTTCTATATGCAGTGTACACGGAGACAAAGGCCCCAATAGAATATACACTCAGAAAATCGATTATTTGATTCAAGTAAATGTCGTATTTGGATACGAACCTAATAAATTTACCATTTGATTCAAGTAAAGATTTGTTTGATTTAAATAAATAATTTATTTAAAAGAAATGAAATTTATTTAATGTAAATAAATAATTTATTTGTCAATTCAAAATATTGTGTAAACCTTAAGTGTAAACCTTAAAGTTGAAGTTTAAAAAATACATATTTAATTTGATATATACTTTGTTGCTAAAATGTTTCATTAATAATAAATTGATATAATAACATTACTACTTTGCCTATAGAAGTTTATTTATTATCCAGTGTTGATTACATAAATTCATTAATTTACATTTAAATTGATGGACACTTGCATACGTGATGGTGAAAATTGTAAAATAACACCTTTGTGTACCATTTTACTCGCTGAAACAACACATAGTTTATGCAAAAACAGAAATATTCTAAACGTTAGAAGTTTGTCGACAAGTCACGTAGAAAATGGTTTTATCTAAATGCAAACACCATTTCGACTATAAGTCATCCGGTTTGTTCAGTTTAGGTTAAGTGAAAGGCATGTTTTAAATGCATATTCAAACAGAAAGTTATTATCGTATTTAACTAACTGTCTTTTAAACATTCAATTAATGTTGCTAATGAGTGAATAGTTTTATAGAACATAATTATTCCAAATCTAATACAACTAATACTTTTGTCTCAGTAAGCTTCATTTCATTTAATCTAGTTTCCAACAATGTATTCGTTCTTTAACGAAGAAAACAATTTCAGTAATAATACATGAATATACATTCATTATATATAGTTCTTGAAAACATTATATTACCTTTTTATTCATTCCATTATAATTAATTACAATTTTCTTTAACTTAACTAGCAGTTCATAATCAGCCAATCAATCAATCGATCATTAAAAAATCTAGGTTTTCACCTTTGAACTTGCCTTCACCATAAAGCCAAATTAAGTTTCCAACATCAAAGTATGTAATAAAAACGTTCTCCCTTTGTTATTCTACACCTTCCTCTTAAATTCAAACCACCTCTCGTTATCGACAAAAAAAATTAATTAGTTCTGCAAGACAAACCCCAACAACTCATCTTGCAAGAAATGGGTTCATTTCATCCCAAAGCACCTCGCTTAACCAATCCCACCTGTTATAACACTATCCCATCAACGAGAACTTCTCCAAAGTACAATCTTCATTTCGATAATGAAAACCGCAGAAGCAATGAAAAATCGCGTCGCATCTACGACG
Organism: Ceratoteleas bidentatus; assembly: GCA_022817645.1. Classification (NCBI taxonomy): domain Eukaryota; kingdom Metazoa; phylum Arthropoda; class Insecta; order Hymenoptera; family Scelionidae; genus Ceratoteleas; species Ceratoteleas bidentatus. Next base: position 9,139 of record JABFPB010000628.1, read on the forward strand.
TAATCAATCTCGTCTCGTTTTCTTACGACGTTGCGTAATAAGGCGTCTTCGAACGTGCGAGCGCACCAATCTCCCCCCCCCCCCTCCCCACCCCCAGGTGCGACCTCAGCCGCGCGGATTCATTCAGGCCGTCATTAATTCGGCGCGGTGATTTGCGCGGAAGCGCATGCGCGTGCAAATCGGTCATTAACTAAATTGCCGTTTGTCCGTTCGGTTACGCGAAGGCCTTCGAAGTCGCTCCCTCGTTATTGGATTCTCACTTTTGCGAATTCAAATTAAGCGCCTTTTCAGCTAATGGGATTTTTCGGGCACTGCAGTGTTGACATTGTTCCGATGAACTCGATTTAATGAGAATGGGTCGACGTGACAAAGCATTTTTTCAAATGATTTAGAGACGCGTTTTGATGAGATATTTGATAGATATCTCTTTGATCTGATTCTGTCAGTGTGAATCTGAATCTGTCAGAATCAGTCGGATTCTGAAATTGTTTTCGTAGATTTTGATTTTGACGTAGATTTTTTTATCAAAATCGATAATAAAAAATTTTGATAATAATTGAAATAAAAAATATATTGAAAAATATTGACAATAAGAGTTTAGATTAATTTTTTTTGTAATTTAGATGAGTAGAATAATGATTTATTTTAGGAACAAACAAAAGTCTCTATTGGTAAATAATCTGACATTTTTATAATTTGAGGTGGCGAATCACTTTTAAATTCAATAAGGAATACAACAATCTATATCTAAATTGCAAGAATATTATCAAGAAAATATTGTATTTCAAGGAAAGTTAAATAAACTATTTCGAACGACACTAATTAACAGTTTCTTTACACGTTTAACTTGGAATCCTAACATATTTTATTTGGTGCTCGGATGTTCTACCTTCAAATGAAGTATAAAAACCCTAACCTTAAAGAATTTGTCAACTTTTTATTTTTCAATTCCTCAGTATTTAGTATATAAAATAGAATTTTTTAAATCATTTTTTAAAAATCATTTTACTTGAAATAAAAACAAATGTATTAAATAAAAGAATTTTCATGTGTAAGATGATCACAGTTTCTGCAGATTCTCTGCAAAATGTATTCATGCCTGCAACTACAAAGTAGACTTTGCAGAAAAAACATGTCTAAAGCTCGAGAGCATCTTCTTTCGGAGCCTCAGCGGCGAATAGGGATAATTGGCAGTCAAATAATGCTCCGCCGAGAAACCGGTTTTTGCATATTTTCCATGCCGACATCGTCCTTGCACTTCAACAATTCACCTTTACGAGACTCGTCGTTTCATTGTAAAGCTAGAATTATCATTGCAGTCTGCAGCAGGTTTTTGTCAACCCGGATTAAGCTATCCAAGTGAAGTTCACCTTTTTGTCCTAACTCAGATAATTTCGGCGACGAAATCATATAAGCTGGTAGTTTGAGGCACTGGAAACTTACAGTGAACTTGTATAAAAAATTGCAAGGTTTATTGAACATTTAATGATATTTCCAGGATATTTCAATAACATATGCATACCCTATCAGTGAATAATATTTTTTAAATATTACAGAAATATTTTGAAAATATTTAAAAAATATTTTAGAAATATTTAATATTAAAAATATTTTAGAAATATTTAATATTAAAAATATTTTAGAAATATTTTTAATATTAAATAATATTTTAGAAATGTTAGATGAAATATAAAAATATTAAAAATAATGTTTTTTAAAATATTTTTATAATATTTTTTTATAATTAAAAAATATTTTAAAAAATTGTTTAAATGTTTGTTAAACATTCAAAAAATATTATTTTAGATGGCCATCTAACATTTCTAGAATATTTCTCGAATATTATTTCATATTACAAATATTTCTAAAATATTTCTAAAAATTTTTTACAAAATAAAAAAGATTTTTATTTTTTACAAAATAAAAATCTCCGCTAATCTCCGGCCACTCTCTTCTTAACCTCAACTTTGGCTGATCGTTCCCGCATATTCGCCCCGAAAAAGGTTTCGCTGGACAAAACTTGTGCGAAACGTTGCAAAAAGTTTGCGTTTATTACGCGGTTAACGCGTGCCGTGACCGCGATTATCGGCGGTGTCCCGGGAGGTGCGCGGGAAAGTGCGCCGTTTGCCACCAGACAGAAGCGGATCATGCGTAGGCACGCGCCAAACATGGACAAGCGCGATCTCGCCGCGCGCGAGTCCTTTGATGTTGCGGCAGAAAAAAGTCGAGCCGCTCATAGATTAACGTGATAAACGGTCGCCGTCGAGGTACTCCGGTAACAACGTTAGCGGCGGAACGCCACTAACGTGGCCGCCCGGCCTCCAACAAATTATTAATCGCCCGCGTAAATCACGTTAGCGGCCAATTTCAGCTAAACACGCGGCGGAACGAGGTGCCCCAGGCTGTCTACGGCCATTTCCGGTTCAATCGCATTTTGGGCCGACAAAATGTGTGTTTTATTCACTTATAGAAATGTTTACACCCAGTTAATTGACCATTTCGGCCTTGTTGCATGTTTTTATTATAAGGGGTTATTATAAGATTAACCTAACCTATAAATTTGATGAATATTGCGAAATTCGTATCAGTTCATTCAGATTCATATCGTACCTATTAACATATATGGTAATAAGTACGACTTTTTCGTTGGGAACAGAATTGTAGAGTTCTTAATTTTATTTAGATTGTACCATGTCAAATGGAAAAAGTTTGGACAATCCATTTGAAATGTCCAAGTAATGAATTTTGAACCAAGTAAAGATTATTTTTAAGAATGTCTATGAGCGATTCTCAGGAACCTTAAGAGTCGCATTTATTCTTCTTATTATTATTTTTATTTTTTTTACTAAAGTATACGATTTAAGACGTAAAGTTTACAGAATTGGGAAACTCGTTTAATTGTACTAATTAATTTCAATGAAAATTGTCGCTAATTAGTCACGTCCTGTACCAGTTCCTTCTTCAAAGAACAATAGCAACGTTTACTTTAAGAATTTTCCACATGGTTCGCAAATCATATCTTAATGAATGTCTGAGGGAACAAACGTCTCTTTTTATTAACATAACCTCACTCTCTACAATGTTCTCTTCTGACGTCAGTTATATCTCCTGAATTGGAAGTAAAGCTTACTGACTTCATCAGATCTTCCCACCATAACTAATCGAGAGATAACTTACAAAATAAACCCCACCGTTTCTCTTAGTCTTGATATGTAAAGGATTCAATTTCACTCATTTCTTTCTTCTCAACATACTTAACGAATAAAGTGTACTGCAGAATTACACAGGATAACATGTATAATACATTTTTAGGACAAAAACGCAACTTATCGGTAGTTTCATATTGTTTTCCATTTACACACTTCTCGCCAAACTGCACATAGAGCAATTAGCCTTCTTTACTATAGAGCCTTTTTATTATGGTTAGCGAAAAAAAGTTGGATAAATACGTTCAGAATTTCAGTGATAATTAGTCCTGATAGCCCGATTTATATACCTGTGTGAAATATGATTTAAACACATTTAATTATTTGATTCGTACAATATTTAATTCAGGTAACTCAATAACTCAATCATGTTACTAAAAATTTACATAAATCGGATTATAGTGTAAATAAAAATTTCTAAGTTCAAAAAACTAAAAATAATAGTAATCTTTTGTTTTTTCAAGCTGTACCGGTTTAGTAACATACATAGCATTTATGTAAATATTATGTAAACAATTTCTGTAACCGATTTATGTAATTGAACCTGGACAATGATGAAATATTTTAATGTAAACTTTATGTAAATCATCTACACATACTACGGCTATTGAATTGAAAATACTGAATATTATTTTGTCGAGTATTTTATTATTTTTAAACTGACGCAGGCGTTAATAACATATTAATTTTTTTATTATTGTTTACAAGAAATTTCTTTCGGTGTACGAATTTCGTCACCAGAATCCTTGTTCCTGAACATTTCGCATTCCGCCGAATCGTACTCAACAAACTCGTCGTAAAACTTCGTTCATTATTTTGAAACGCAGTTGAGTCACATGTCCTTGCGCAGCCCGATAGTCAATGGCTATCGAACAGTCTTCAATTTTATTTCCTTCGCCTTTAAACGCGCGAAACGCGACACCGAGCACCGAAAATTAACATATGCTTACTGCACATCGAAAAACATGCGTCGATATTGTAAAACGCATCGTCAAAATATCGTCCAAGGTGGCCGTTATTTATCGACTTGATTCCACCGTTTGTCACGCGTAAAGCCGGCTAAACTGCGCCAGTGAACCTTTGGCGCTATCGTCCGGCGCGATTATCGTTTTCATCAAATAAATTATCCTGGCCAGTAAATATCGCGAGCGCGAAAGCAAATCGTATATAATGCCGTGTTTATCTTCGCGTCAAAACTCACGTCGAAAAGTTACGTCGATGGCAATACGGCCGATAATCCCGGCGAGTACAAATGTCAGAAAAACGGTTAAGCTGTTATTATTACCAGGCTATCGGTTTTATTATTTAGGAGCAGGGTATTAAAAGTCAAATGATTTATTTCGTTGGCTGGACGTTGTAATGGGGCATAAAAAGATAATGAAACGTGGGGAAGTTGGAACTGAAAAGTTTGATGAGAAATTGAAGTGAATGTGGAATTGGGAAATTATGGAAATGAGTTAAAATGACGAAAAATAAAGTTTCGCGCACAAAAAATTCACTTTGAAAAGTTTTTTTCGATCGTTTCGAAGGAGTAATATTACAAAATATTGTTTCATTAGTTTCGGAGAGTAAAAAAAATCGGTTTTGAAACTCATAGTTGCAAAACTGATTTTTTTTCAATAGATTTGCAACAAAATTTTTTCGATTAATGCATTGTTTATATTGCCATTAATCAATTTCATCAGGATTCCCATTGGTTATCTTCATAAATTTTGAAAAACTAAAAATGTATCATCCAAAAGTGTAGTTCAAAAATATAGTTTGGTTAGATTTTCAAAATCTCTTCATTTGACTTGTGCCTGCATCTAAACAGTATAAACGATAAACATCATGTCATCTTTTGGAACTTATTTAATGTCATATAAATTAAAAATTCAGCACTGAACAAAGCGGATATTAACGTAGGTAATTAAGAAATCTAATAAGACACTTTACGGTTCTGTTTGTAATGCGTAAGATGTTAATTGAGACGTTAAATAGTTTTTATGACAAAACCAAATGCTCATAAATACCGTTTACTACTTTTTATGCATAAATATCAAATTATGCATAATTTGATATTTTGAGGTTAGTTCAATAAAGTTTCTTTATTTATTTCAACCTTTTTTAAATAATTAATTTTCAAAATATGCTAAAATATTGAAATGAATATTAACTTACATTTTTAATTCAAATTTAAGAGTAATTTCAAAATTTCAAGATCCTAATTTCGGGGAAATCTCTGAGGTTTACAGCCTCAGCCTCAGACACATGTCAGTCGGCTCATGTCCCTGATGTTCCTGTCCTGTGCATACCCTGCATTATGCATTTCGCGGCGGATTTACACAATGGCGAATTTATGTACCTGTTATGTGCATGCCGGCGTCGCACTAAAAGACTGCGGTTGAAAAATAGGGAAAAGAAAAAGAATTTGCGCGTAGCTGGTATTTATAAATACGGAGCGCCACCTACGTGCCGCGTGCGTAACGAATCACATCGCCGGCGGCCCACGCCGATCGCGATCGGCATTTGGTCTATAACATAAGTCACTTCCGTCGATGGAACGACATAATCCGCAAATCGCGCGTATGGTCTCGATGACGACGTAAAATGACGTAAGGTTGCGGACATTTGACTTTTTCTCGGTTCAACTTCTCGAAGAAATTGAGCCCGATTTTTTGTTTTGAGACGATTTTTAAAGAGTGATTTTATTTTTGAGAGAAGTTAGTGAAATGTACTTGTTAGAGATACTTTTCAAATGTTTTTCAACGGAAAATCAATTTTCTTTGAATTAAATTATAGATCTGAAACAAATCTCTTAATAAACGAAAAATCAGTGGAAATTACAGATTTTTAAGATTTTAGGGGTTAAGATTATAATTATTATTTTAGAGATTTCTGAGATTAAGATTAAACAATTAAGATTTTTAAATCTGAAGAAATTACAGATTTTTAAGAATAAGAAAAATTTAGTTTGATACCAATGCTTGTCGTAACCATTTCTATGGTTGTGCGAACCATTTTTTATGATTTTTCTATTCATTATCTTATAGCAACAAAACATGTAATAGTTACTCTGACTATATTTACGATTAACAACTAAACAAACCATTCAATGTTTCTGAATACCAAATGTGTCTAAAAGTACACACACTGGATCCAACATATTTTCAGATGCTAATTTTACACATGTTCTTTCCGATGCGCAAATGTACCTGTCTTTTTAAATCCATTTAAACTTCGGTGCAACGCGTCACTGCGCCAATCCTGACACGATCGAGTTACAACTTACACTGCGATTAATAAAATACGAGCCTGTTGCGCAACCAGATGTCCGACGACGCGCAATATTTTCCCAGCGGTTTAACTGCCTTTCCGCCGCGATCTTTGTCCGATCGCGCATTACTTGGCATTTGCATAATTGCACGCCGCGAGGCGCCTATAAAATATCGCGATGCCGAATGATCGAATTCGCGCAATCTAAAAACCCGCAGTCTAAAAATACGCGAAGGATGCGCGACGCGCTTTTTGCCTTCGAACTTATAAGGCATGAAAAGTGCTGCGCGGAAAACGCACGCTCATTTAATAATTGCGCGGCGAAATTGACCGTCGAGCAGCTGCTTGACGATTATTCACCCGTGGCCGATGAAAGTTCCTCCGCTGGCCCGCTTCGCGGTTTCTTCAATCAATCTCCCGCTCAGATTCTTATCGACGGCAAAATTGCCAATTTCATTACTGCTTGGCGATACAATTAGGAAATTCTACGAGACAATGATTAATGATGGTTTTGTGAAACACCTTTCAGTTTATCTTCGTAGCCGGAGAAAGAAGTCAGAATAAAAATTTGCATATTTTATGATAAGGCTGGAGGAAACAACATCGATTCTGAGGAGTTTATTCCCAGCATACAAACCTTAAAAGTAGCGAATATTTTAGTTACTGAGCAAAAATATTATATTAACAATTTGTAGAATTATAGAAACTTAAATTTAAATTTAAACTTAAATTTTAAATTTATATTTAAATTTAAATTTAAATTAAAATTTAAATTTTATATTTAAATTTAAAATTTAAGTTTACATTTCAATTAAAATTAAAAATTTATATTTAAATTTAAATTTAAAATTAAATTTTAAATTTAAATTTAAATTTTACTTTATGTCATCTATGAAAAGTTCTTCCAAATCACACTATTTTTATTTTTTTCTTTTTTTCATTGTACTTTATGGTAACATTTTCATATGATATGATTTTTTTATATTTTTATTTTTAACATTTTCATTTTCATTTCGAAAACATCTAAAATACGTTGAAAGAAAAATGCCCTTGATTATACAGATCTTCGCTTTAATAAACACACTTTTTTTAGCAAACATGAAAGCGACGAAATCAGTGTCAAAGAATGCATATCTAGAAAACTATTTGCAAAACTATCGGCGAACTTGTTGCTATCTTGTTATCTGGCATCGCTAATACTCGTCGTTAATCGTCAGCCGGAATGCATCGCGCGACGACCCAAATTATCCCGATTCGTAATACTAGAAAGCCCGGAAAGGTTCGGTTCGATATCAGTTGGCAATTCATATTTTAATTGCCCTTTTTAACGGATACCGTTACCGCTCGCGTTTTTACTGCAGTTCAGTGGTATTACTGCACGGCCCGCTAATGCGACAAAAATGCGCCGCGCAGGAAGTCACGCTGTTCAAGATAAGATTTCCTGATTAACTTTTTTTCACACGGCAATTTCCAATACATGTTTTCATCATTTTTACATCTTTTCTATATCCTTAATTTTTACATTAAGGACGCTCTACTAAAGAGAAAATATAAAAAAAATGGCTGATCGTGTTACCAGGAGATTTTTTTTAAATTTTCAGTCTGCAAAGTTTACAAAAAAATGTAAACTAAAAATAAAAAATTGAACATCGATATTAATAAATTTATGCAAGTTAACTGAGCTGTGTAAAAATCTTAAATTTCTCACGAAATATAGCCAAATAAAATATCAACTTTCTTCCCTTTTGCAATTGTTCGCAAAAATAATGTGAGGTTATGTTATATTTTTGATTTGGCGAAATGAGCTCTGTCGATGTATTTTGATCGTTCTTGAAGTTTCGCTGAGTTAAGAGATATATATATGTAGCGCACCGAACGTAACCTTTCGAACGAATTGAACACGAAGAAGTATTTCAAGTATTATACGCTGACCCAACACTGTCGCCATTTGTTACAGATCAAACTGGAACGGGTGCTGGGTGTAACCGTGTCGAGTAATGCGGCTTTGGACTGTGACACAACGAGCGAACTGGTCGCCTATCCTGCTGGGTGAGTTTTCGAATTCGCAGTCGACTTCTTTGCGTTACTTTGTCGGTTCATTAACACGTGCTGATGGTTACCCTTGAGAAAACGAGGCTTCGTCAAATCTCTCAAACGCAATCTCAAAGTCTAATTGTCCAGCGCCTTTTGCAATTTAAATTTCGAATTTCAATTTTTTTTCTGTCTCGACATACATTCCAGAGACCTGTTAAAACAAGTAAAACATTTTTTTTATTTAACCACGTTTAATTTAATTTAAATAAAATTGGGATTTAAAAAATAATAAAGGTTCGCCATTTTTCAATAAGCTGGAGTGGCATTAGAAATCTATTTTAAATTTTTTATCTTTAATTAAAAAAGTTTTTTTATATTTAATGCATATTTAATTTATTTTTATTTTAATTATTCGATTTTTATTTTCATTCTTTTCAGAATCAATATGTTTATTTAAACAAAATGATATAAAAATGATAAATAAAATGTAAAAAAATCAAAATAAAACAAAATTAACTCAAATAAAATAAATTAAAACGATACAACTAAAAAATATATTATCCTTTCATTTTTTTCATTTTTATTGTATTTTGTATCATTGTATTAACAAATTAATAAAATATTATATTTTATTTGTCTAAAATAAAGCATACATTTTTATCAAAACTGATAAAGATACATTAAATATAATGTAAATATAAAGCGAAATACATTTTGTAAAGAAAGAAAATAAAAATCAGATAAAAACGGATAAAAACAAAATGAAAGAAAAATAAATATTAAATAAATATAACGTAATGTTTTCCTAAATAACTTAACAATGAAAATAAAGGAAATATAAATTAAATATGAATAATTTTGTTTAAATAATGATAAAATAGTTGTAAAATAGATTCGTAACAATAACTGATAAAAATAATAGAAATTGGGATACACAATTTTTAAATTAAAATTTAAAATGTCCATAGTGGTTAAAAATGTTGAAAGTCTGACGAATCTTCAAAGTAACAATCATCGTAGCGATTTCGGATCAGAATTACCTCGATTCCCACGGAGAATCGAACCCTCGACCGATCGAGCAGAACGAATGCGCGATCCGTATTCGACATCGAAATGTCGCAACGGAATCGAAAATCCGAATCGCTCGGTGAAATCCGCTGATGAAACGTCGTCCACTTTAGCGATTCGTTCCTGCGCGTTGTGCTGATTAAGTGCAATGACGGGCGAGATGTGTAAGTGTAAGAAAGGAAAAGTCGGCCGCTGAAATTGACGAGGAAAACTGCACGCGGTCTCGTGTGACGGCAATCTTGTGTCTTCGCCCGTTCCTCCGATTCTGTCGCGTCGGCGGCAAGAATGGCGAAAGTGCGAGATAACTTATCACACAAGAAAGAGTCGGACGGTCCCCGTCCTTCGCCGCGGCTAATGGCATAATTGGCTCGCGCGAGCGAAACCGAACGCGAGAGCACTTTTTTCGCCGCTTCCGCCACGCTCTGCATGATTTTACGAATAATTTACATTCTCTTTCAGTCCCGCCACAATTGCGGCTTTTGTTCCAAGCGTTGTTGCAACGTTTTTCAATTTTATTTCAACGCTTTGCAATTGAAATCTTCGCAAAATTACGTATTCGTCGTTGCAGATACTTTTCGTTATTTGTGAAATTTTTGTTTGAATTTTACAATAGAGTCGCGACAAGAACTTTTGCATAACATTTGAAACAATTTAGGATTTTCTTTTTAAGTAAAATAATAATTTTTTTGAATTTAAGAAAATCGCAGTGAACTGTATTTTTTTGTTTTTTTTTTCTAACAGAACTGAATGAATAGCGAAATCGACCTATTTAAAATAATCGTATAAGGTGTTTAAGATAATAAAGATTCTTGTTGGCTGAGTTTTTCTGTGGTGAGAAACAGAAGTCACATTCCAGAAGTTCCACGCTGGGACTCCGCATTTGACATTGCAAATCCATTTAGGCCGTTCGGATCTAAGTTGAATCTGATTCATACCGGGGAATCAAAAGCGCTGCATTTCAATACAATGGTATCACTCTGCAAAACAACTTTCATCGCCATCAAAATTCATCAAGATAATTTTCATTTAATAGTCGAAATTAAATTATAAATGGGTAAATGAGAAACTGCATGTAATTGCGGATTGTACACAACGGTCGAGACTTGACCTGGTTCAAAAACGAATTTATAAGACCAGCTAATCCAATTAACATGCTCACTCTATCATAAATACAAAACCAACCTGAACTCACTTAACTCTGTACCAAATGTTATATTTACTCTACCGTGACCAAATTGTCATTTTATTCAGACCTAAAAGTTTTAAATAAGATTTAAGTAGTCGTCAAAGTGATCTGATCTAAAAGTAACCCAAAGAAAGGCAGGGAAAAGTACACTTCTTTTACAAAAACTTGCTTTACTTAAAACATGGAGAACATTTTTTTAATTTCCAAACCAAACGATTTTATTTAAAAAAATAGCTGTTTAACTATCGTAAAAAATTGTTACGATAGCTAAACACTTTTTAAACATTTTATTAGTTCATCTAAATTTAGTTTCTTGAACCATAACCTTAAAATCTAATCTGTTGAATGTAAATCGAATTTAATTCAATTCCCCAATCAAAAGTTGGTTGTATCAACCAAACCTTTTTCTCTGTGAATAACTAAATAGAAAAACCATTTAAAACACGTTTAGATGAAAATTGTTTTAATATAAAAAGTTAATTTAAAAAAATGGTCAAATGGTTGAAGTAGATAGCAAAAGAATGTGTCGAGGTAAATCGCAACTCGTGGAATTATCCTGACAATTGCGCGGAAAGTGTCAAGGTTCGTTAACCGACTTTTCAATTAGGCAGCGTAGCTGGCGACGGCGCGTGAACGCGGCCGATAACGCGAACGCGGCCGATCGAGCGTTCAGCGCTATTCAATTCGCCGGTCGTAATTAAGCGGGCTCGTGGAGCGTCGCTCGAGGCAGCCGGCACTGTAGTCCCCGCGAAAATGGGTCAGAGAGAAGGAGGAAAAGGTGAATGGACCCAAGATTCTGCAGCGCGCGACAATGTTTCGCATGCAAAACCACCGGGGAAAAGGGACCGACCGCTTCGCCGGGTCACGTGATTTTCGGTTCAAAGGTTTCAATGCTTTATTGATTTTCGAAAGATAGTTCGAGAGGAAAATTCGATTAGCTGAGTATCGGCGAAGTTGAGTTGAGAAATTGAAAATGCAATGTAAACTTCGTCAAATGTTGTTACTCGAATGTAGTGTTTTTTCAGGATAAGTTTTTTTTTAGTCAAAGATAGGAATTGTTTTTTTATTTTTAAGGCTGAAAGAATTTGTTTCAAATGATCAAAATAATGTTTTGGTAATAGAAATTATTAAAAAAATGCCGTTGTGAATGTCGGACAAATTTACTACAATGTGTAATAAAAGCAGAAAACGAATGGGAACTTTTATTAAATCTAAAAAAACACAATTCAAATTAGTCATTGAGTACAATGTTTGAAATTTAAATAATACTGAAATAAACGTAAATTCAGAAACAGAAGCATACACTCTAAAACAAAATAAAATGTTATCAAATCACGCCATTCGTCCAATTTACACCCTGAAGTTTATAAACGGAAAGCGAGCATCCTGAAATTAATCACCTACCTCTTTTCCCTTTGTCCCGAGTGCCAACTAATTGAATTAACTCACATAACATTTGATTTTGCTCGGGCCCGTTTGTTTGTATTCAAATGAAATGCATTTTCGCGACATTCGCTGGCACCAATTACAATGCAGCAGAGCGTTCCTCAGGAATAAATTATGGTGAAATGTAAATTTCACACCACCGTCATTGTCGAAAGATAATTTTTTCAATTTAGTTTTTTCTCGATTAAACATGCTTTTAAGAGCGAACGTTTGAGTAGTCTTTCAGATTAAATTTCCAAGTTTCCATCACATTCTCGAGAAATTAATTACTGAAAAGTCAAAGTTTTAAAATTCACTTAAATGAGCAAGATAATTACTCTATGTTATGCATGTTTCATTTATACGTAATTCAATTAGAACTGTCGGCTAAAACGGATATAACTAATAGTTTATGATCTACAGCATCGCTGGAATGAAACATGAGAAGAAATTACCGTGTAGTATGGAAGATTTATAATTGATAATTAACAAATAAATGCTAAAAATATAGTAAAATTATTGTATTGCTCAAAATAAAACAAAATACGGAAATCTGATATTACCACAGTTTAAGTTGAAATAAATTATTCCATTTTTCAACTTGAAACAAAATGCACAATTCAAAAAATATTTAGTTTTCATTTGTTTTACAAATTCACATTCAATAATATTTTAATCTTGTCTGTACCTATTTGAAAAACTTGTCCCAACAAAATCACCTAAAAATACATCATCATTTCAATAATACTCCAATTTTCATAAGAACTACCTTAAAGGCGATAGCTTCAAAAGTAACTTTTGAAAAAATTTTGAAAGCTCTGAAAGAAATAATAAAAAATTAACAACATTATGTAAATTCAAAGTTGCAGTACAACTAATATTTCACCGGAATCGACGCGGATGCACTTAATTATCTCGGCGGGAAAAAGGCGACAGGACAAAGCGAGAGGGGTCCAAACAACGCACGCATAGTTCGACCAGAAGTCGGTCGTTAATTGCGCGCAGTGCCGACAACGAGCGCGAATCCGCACTCGCGCAGCTGACTCGATAAAAATGTAAATTGCGCACAATGGAAGAGTGGTGTTACGTGCGTGCAATAGCCTTTCGTGCAGCCGCACGTCGGCTGATCTTGTTTGCTGAATGAAACTTACGTCATTGTTACATTACGCCCTCTGGTTATCGCTCGTAAAGCGCAGCACCGATGCAAAATACATGACACAAGGAAAAAGTGATTTCGGCGACTTTAATAATTTTGTTGGTTCATTGTAAGCGTTGTTCAGAATGTTTGCCATCGAGATTGAAAAACATTTTAGGGTGCAATGATTAAGAATATTTGAAAATGCATTTCTAAAAATAGCCATTTTGTTCTTTGAATTTTTTTTGTTTTGTTTCTTATATTTGTTTAAACAATTATATTTGAGTATTAACCATTATTTTTACATTTTAAGGGTGGCTTTTATATTTGTATTATTCTATTTTTATTTTTATTTATTTTATTTATTATTATTTATATTTTATATAATTTATAAAATTATTCCCAAGGGAATAAAATGTTTCAGTGCATTTGCTCGACTGATAGAAAATCAAAAAGATTTCCTTTCTCGATTGGCCATTTGTGCACTAATCACAGAAATGCGAATATTAATTTCGCGAGAAGCATTAGGTAGATGAAATTCGCGTCAAACCGCTTGAATTTGCGGCTTCGCGTCAATTTCTAAACCCATATCCATGAGTTGTAATAGAAAGTCGCACACGAGAAACCGAACATTTCTTTTTCGACGTGATTCCGCGCAGTGTTTTCGATTTGTTTCGAGCTTGTCGGCGCTCGCAGGTTGAAAAAATCAGAGGGGTAATGAGAGTTAATAAAGCCTGGTGAAATTACCGTTGATTCGCAATGTTACACCTGCGGTTGAAATGCAGTCGCGAACGCGGCAAAGTGTGTTAGTTTAATTCGCAAGTCGCCTGTAAATGGCAGGGGGAAATGTCAGAGGCGAAGGAACGCGGGATTAACCTCACTTTTTAACTGGTTTCGTCTTTGATAGAGTGTCTTCTCGTATTTACAAAAAATATCCCAGAAATAAAAAAAGATGTTTTCCTTTAGTTTGATATATTGAAATTAAGTCATTTATTTATCATTGTGCAACCTAATTCAAAATGTCATAAAATACACGAAGATAAATAATAAAATAAAATAAAAAATAAAATAAATTATAGTAAATTATTATATTTTATAGTAAAATAAAATATTTTACTATTAAATTGAATAATATTATTAATGCAGTTACCAAAAATGTATCTAAACATAATTTTTAATCACATTTTTTTCTTCCATAAAGTTTTTAAGTAAAAAGTAAAAAAAAATTCTTTCCGTTAAAGAATCCAAGAAACAACTAGATTAACAAAGTCGTGCGACATCTCCGAACATCAAACGGGCAATCGAAAGCCCCGAACAAACGTGGACGCAAATCGGCGGTCACTTAGCCGCGCGAAAGAATGATTTATTTGGTTTTGTGTCGCGTCGCGGTGGGCTCGCGAACACTCCTTGCATATCGTCCCGAGATCGCAACAAACGCGGCTTTGAATTTATTCACGAATAACAAATCCCGATGCCGGTTTAATGCGCGCGGCCAAGCCTCCCGCGACTCCCCTATTTGGAAATACAATGCCCGTTCCCTGAAAGTCTACAAGGAAGCGAACTGCACGACGCTTTTTTACCGACTAATCGTTTCCTCGTTCCAAATTCGACCTATTAACGTCAACAGTTTCCTCTTTCGCGACAGAGCAATGAATATTCGCATTGTTTTGGGGTTTTTGTTCAATTAGAATCGTTGCGGATTTCTCGCAAGGTTGTTGAAAATTCTCAGTCGGAGATACATTGAGACATTTGTAGGAAAATGTATAGGATTCTTGTTTTATGTTAAGTTTTATTGACTTTACAGTAATTTTATGAGAAACTTTAAATTTGTCCTGGAAAATTGTACACTCAGAATTTTTGAGAATCATTTTTCAGAATCCTAATAGAGAAATATAGATAGACAGAAATATTGCAAACATTTTATGAAAACTTTTTAACTTTTTAAATAAAAAATTAAAAAAAGATCAAATCAAATAGCTTATGAAACATATTTTGAAGTTAAGTGGCACTGAAATGATCTGATCCATTAATTTTATTTAAAAGGTCTTTGCCAAAAAGTTGCCATTTCAAACAAAAAAATCAGACCGGTCATTCCACTGGGATTGTTCCATTTCATACTTTCTCGATCCAGCGACTCACAGTACCAATATGACGATTATTTTGTCCGAAATCATTACCATTGTCATTCACTCGGATCGCCTTTATTGACGCACGTTCCGTCGGAAGATGAAACAATGTGTAATCGGTATTGCGACGTCAAAGCCGTGCTCATAATCGGGATCGTGGAAAGTTTGCAGAGGGAAAAGTAAAAACGTCCGACGTGTGTCGTAAATTTGAGACAGTCTAAATGGATTGGTTCGCGAGCCGATTGATCGGCTTCATGCTTCAAATGCATTCATATTGTTTGCGTAATGCACACCACCGAGGTACATGCAGAGCCATACATTGTAGTTGTAATACTGAACAGAGAGACTGCACACGCGGTATTATTCGTGATGAAATCATGGGAATTACCGTTAGGGCCATTTTTGCCGGATATTTCTGTTGATATTGTTCAGCGCTCAGACAATTCAATGGAAAAATGAAATTTAATTTTCAATAAAGTTTTCAGGTATATATCCTCTAAATTTCAAGTTGTATTTTCAAATTCTATCTTTAATATTCAAGTTCGACTTTAAAAAGTGCGTATTTTAGGTTAAGGTAGTTTCATTGCTAAATTAAAATAATGAGAATTCGATGAAACTTATCATATTTGGTTTTGGCACCCTAAATATACGGCCCTTCATAGGGGAACTACCTTAAAGTTAAAGTTAAAGTCGAATTAAAAAACACAAATTAAAATAGGTTTAATTTTACAGATTGTTGTCATTATATGAGACATACAAAAGTGATGTAAACATATAAATAGAAGTCGTTGACATTGAAGGATAGTTTCGATTTCATTTTTGATTGTTTGTTTTTTTAATTTGAATTGAAATGTGATCTAAGCATTCAATTCGCGAAGACTGAGGTTGGAGAGTGTCTTAAAGCGGTTTATTAAAGGATGCAAAGGCCTTGTCTCGTGAATATGTATTGGCCAATGTCGTTGCGTGGATCATGGCATTGTTCAGCGCGAGAAAACAGTCAGTCCAATGCTATTCACTCGGCCCTCCTAACCTAGAATATGAATAAACCACTATAAAACAGCGACTGCCGTAAAAACCGCCCACCTCGAAATTTCTCGATCGATCTGCTCGCCACTCGAGTGCGAACTTTATTGAATTGCATCACAATGCACTTTCATTCTTAAATTTTTTAAGGGATTTGGTATAATTTATCTCAGTTTACTTTCTATCAAACAAAAAGGCAGAAAAATGTTGTGGGAAAAGGAAATTATATTAAAAGTATGTGAAAGATATTTCAGACAATTAATTGCCTTTAAATTTAGCAAAAATGTTATTTTTCAGAACCGATAACTCTGAGGAAACACAATACACAATTATTGGCAATTTACGTAGAATTGAACATTATTTTCGCAATTTCGTGCTGTAATTTATCTTTCAGTCGATGATGTTTATTCCATCAAGCACTTTTTGCAACTCATTGAACACTTCGTATCCCGACCTCACTCTTTGCATAAATATAATTTTTCATAGACTATCAATCGGAGAGATAAAAAGAAAAGGTGTATATTCATTTATCTTCGTTTATGTCACGTAAAAGTAGTTAAATGCAAGTTTGTCCGGCTTGTTAATATTTTTATTGTTTCTACAGTGTTATTTTATGATCAAACACTCGACAATGCCAATATTTATAACATTTTTAAAAACATGGTTTTCGCACGTACATCTACGATATATATTTTTAAAAAAGCACTCGAATGACAAAACATTCATCTCTTTCATTCAAATGATAAATGCATTAATTATCCAATCGAATTCATCACCAGTTCCGAGGTGAAAAATAATTCAATTTGACAGATCAATGGCGAAAATGAAAATGTACAAATCACTCACTAATACATATAATTGAGTAAAATGATACATTACATTAGGCACGGTTTTGTGTAAATATTGAATACTTTCACATTCATAGTTCTCGCATTACATGTCATTCTCGAGAATGTACCTATAATTGTGCAATAATTAGAAACTTGTTTGTTCAAATATTCAAACCAAATGTTTATTCACAAATTATATTCTTAAACACAATTCTACATTTCCAAACTTCTAACTACCAATCTTTTTAAAATTAGCTAATTTAATTTAGAGATTACATAAGATATTTTTAACTATTTATTATTTTCATTTTCGTATTATTTTATCGGTTTACTTTTATTATTTTATATATCTTTATTTAAAATTTGTTTTACTATTTATTATGTTTAACATTTGTTTCTCTTCAAAAAATGAAATTTAAGAAATGTACGATACCGAAAAAGTCGATTCGTCGAACCGAAAATGCTTCTGAAAACGAAACTGCCGCGATTTCTTCTGTTCGTCAAATGTGTTTCTGCATTTGGTTGCACGTAAGCCGACGCGCGATACGTTCCGGTGACCCCGAGACTGGCATTAGCGCGACGAAATCGAGAGTTTTCTCGGTGCGTTGTTCCACTCTCGCGGCGAAAAAATTTCGCCAAAGATGACATTTTTCCGGCCGGCGGTGCGCGCGCCGCGTTTCCCACGATGCTCGGCGAATTACGCGCCATTTTCTCCGGGAAAGCTTATTTTTGACGTTTCGTCACGCATGCCCCCAAACACCCGATGACAATTGCTCCCGCGAATCAGACTTAAACGATTCGGACAGCTCGAGAAACGTGCAGCCACGCCACGGGAACGAAAAAAATTACAAAAACGCGACAATGCAATCATTACTGGGCGATTGCGAAAGCGTGTTGGAAACGCTTGGATAACTCGGGGGTCTAAAAAATAACAGTAAAGTATATCACAAAAGTGTCAGAAAAGCGTTTGTCATCGTTTTCGAAAGGATTTTTGCTAGGCTAAAAATGCATAAATAACTTATTCATTTTTTATGCAGATTAATAATATAAATTTAGTTAAATTTTCTAATTGTGTTAAGTTTCAAAAATGTGTTAAATTTCAAAAATGTGTTAGCAATAAATTAGAATTTAATCGTGAATTTAATTTTAGTTATAAATTTTAAATGCAGCGTTGTTTGAAATGAAAAGCTTTGTCTGGAATGGAATACAAATTGTGTTAAATTAAAAAATCGTTGTACCAAAAACCGTGTATCGGATTCTCGAAACGATGGCTGTTCAGTGAATTATTGGCGTAGTTTTTCTCCATTTTGGTTGAAGAAAAAATCCTTGCACCAATCCTCCTCGGCTTTCTAGACGTAAAGGTTATGTGTTAGTTAAATGTTAAATCGTGACACCGTCGCCAATTTCTTCCTGGAACAGATTCATAAGAAAAATCGCGCAAAAACCCCTGATTATCGGAAATTTTTTGATCTAGAAGATCTACTTACGCCAATCGGAATACTTTCCAAAAATGGAAAATGAAAAGGATATACGAAAACCTATCTCTATTCAGTTCGATTATGGGATAGAATCATATGGGTTACTCAATAATAATTATTGTTTGCTTTTACTGGTGCCCTAATTTATTACTGGTCAATTGTTAGGTAATATTATTAAAACGCATTTCTGCTGATAGATCGTGAAAATGTTTGAATTCGTACATATCTGCTTATTCTTATACTGTGATGGAGGACTCAAGTTATATAAAAAATGAAAATTTTTATAATATAATTTGTAAATTAGTGATTTCAATCTCAATTATATTGGTTAGAAGAAATATTTTATCACAAACTTGAATACTTTTAAACATACCTTGAAATGTTAAACAAACGTATTTTATTCAAAATATTTTTGGAAATTTTAGCATGGTATAAAAATTACACAGTTTTTACATAGCACTTTTTAAACCTTACATTTGCTCGACTTGCAATTGTGACATTCCCCAGATCGTAAAAAAATTAAGTTATATTATATTAGTATTATATTACTATTCGGCGTTAAATGTTCCAAAAATTTTCGACGTTCTTACATCTTTTCATTCTAGCGACATTTGCGCCATCTGGATAATGTAAATAGCATTCGGGAATTTCAATAACATGATTGAAAAGTTAAGATTTCAATGTTTAGTTAACTCCTTCGAATTAAGATGGAAACTGACCAAGATATTTTTCTTTATTGAAAAACAAGTATTTTTCTCAAGAGTGCCCCTAATTTTTGTGACGAGTGTACAATCATAAACATATTACATAACTTTGTATTGATGACCTTACTCTTCCTACATGAATAGAAACGGATACATAATCGATTAGTGCACCTTCTCTGCAAAAAATATGAAATTACACAATGTGTTATGTATTTGTTGTCTATCTCCAAAGATACAACGGATTTCTGATGATTTTTTTTTCAACAAAGACTCTAATGACTGCAGAAGTTGAACATCACGTTAAAATTATGATTTATTTTCATAGGGAAAATAATCTGATTAAAATATTACCGTTAAATAATAATTTATATATAAAGGATTAGAAATGTGAAGAAGCTGTTAACAACTATTGTCTTCCCATATAGACATCGAATATGGAATCCACGTGGATTCTACGTGGAGGAACATTCGGATGTAGATTCGACGTAGATTCCACGTCGAATCTACGAGTTTTAGAGGTGTGTCTGTTAGGGTTAGCTGGTTTACTGAATATTTTGATTATATATGAACTCATATAGCCGTTTTTACATTTCGTTAGTCCCTCCACTTTTCTGCTTTGCCAATCTTGGCGTTGACAACTAACGTCTTTCTTTTAACAATTTACTCTTTCCACATTACCTACAACCAAATTTCTAATTCTACTTTAAAATTCAACTTCCTCTATAATTTTGCACCAGTACTTCCGAAATCTCATTGGCTAGAGATTTTGATCTCTCCTGTCAAACCAAATCTGCTTTACATCTACTTCCGGTATCCGCAGCGATGGGAATCCGTTATCCATCTCGATCCGTTCGAGCGTTTGTTAACAGATAGCCGTTCTCGATTGAAACTCCGCGCGTTTCCTTCGTCTCGTCCGGCCGGCAGAACAAAGCGATTCCGCGCTGAAAAAGCGCCGGCACGTGACCCAAATAATTGAATCGCCGCGACAAAAACAACGCCCGACTTGGAGCGTGTGAAAAGCGCGCCGGATTTTCCCCGCTCGGCGATATAAGGATACGTTCACCGACCCAGTAACGCGGCGTGCACTTTGACACACACGTGGCGCCGCGGGCGAACGACGCCGGGGCGGAAAAAACGGTTTTCGCGGTTGCGACACGGCTTTGCTGGCACGGTTCGTCGCCCAGTCGGTTCCGAGAGACGTGATAAACGACGGGCATTAATAGGCCAAGTGTTAACGAGCGTCGTACGTTTCTCCGCGCGCTTCGATTTACAACTCAATAATAAGCCCAATTAGCGCCATCTATTTCGTCGGTTCATTAACTCGAAGCGTCTGGGAAATCGGCCGCGGACGTTAGAATGGTTTGTCGGAGGTTCGGGGTGGAATTAGGTAGTTGTTGTTGTTATTCGAGTTAGGTCATTTAATCATGCTAATTTGTCCAGGAGACGTTTAGGTCTCATCAGGAGTAATTGATATTTTACGATGGAAACATTGAAGAGGAATGGTTTAGTTAAAAAATGGTCAGTTTCCCTTGTAGAAATAAAATCTCTGAAAATATATGAAAATATATGAAAAATGCTCTGAAACTCTCTGAAAAATCTCGGAATACATCTAAAAATATCTATAAAACTCAGTTTTTCAAAGATTTTCAGAGAAATGTCTGAAAATCACTTAAAAATTCTGAAAAAACTGAAAAATATCTGAAAAACTCTGACAGTTCCAATTTTCAGAGGTTTGCAGAGATTTTCAAATATTTTAGAGCATTTTTCAGAAATTTTATTTCTAATAAAATGTTTCATATCAAAAAATATTTTTCCTTTTCTACCAAACATGTTTTAATCTTAATAAAATGTCTATCTGAGCATTTGAAGTAGAAGTAATCACCTTTTTTTATTAATGATGAATGAAAACGCCCATTTTTAATCTCGCATCTAATATTTGATCAAATACAACACTGCAATACTGCATTTTAAGAAGAAAATAAAGCAAAAGAGTTATTGCTGAAGTTTATATATTTTAATAGAATTATTTATTCATAGCGTTTCCCGCCGATTCCTTACTTCTCAATAAATCGTTAATTTTTATCTCAAAAACGCGCAATAAGTCTTCGAAAAAAACTCATTCATCTTCATCCACTTCTCGAAATCCGAATATGGTTTCACGGCATTGCATTCCCACAGAACCGTCGCCGGGACAATCGCGCGTTCTCAGGCGCGCTTGGGAAATATTCAAATTCATTTGGCAAATATTAATAGGGGAAAAGCAAAGCCGTGCTTTAAACGGCGCGCGCGGCCGAACCGTCGATCATTATTAAATAAATCATAGCGCTGTTACGAGGCGCTTTCTCGGGCGTTTCTTATCCACAATGTAATCATTTTTTGCCGCGCCGCACGACTCCGCGAAACTGGCACAAGCGCGAACGCGACCGGCCAATCACGATCAGAACGCGCGGCCCAATCATGACCGTATTCCTCAAATAAAGACCTCATCACCGTTCGTCCGGCTCTGAATTATTCATAAATCATTTTCAGATGCGACGAACCGACGAGTTTCGAACCTAAGTGAACCGATTTTTCCAAAGTTTCCGGATTTCAACGTCGAAAAACGTTTCTTCGCTTCGAACCAAACAAACAAGAATCAATTGTCACAAACATGTTTTGTTTCGATAGTAAATAAACAACTTGTGTATTATTTGTAAACAAAACACTTATTGTAAACAAAATACTTATGTTTTACTTTGTTTACAAACAAAGAACTTTTGTTTTGTTTTGTTTGTAAACAAAATGCCTTTCGTTAGTATGTTTATAAACAAAATATTTTTATACTATTCTTGATTTGCAAACAAAATACTTTTATTTTGTTTTGTTTTGTTTGTAAACAAAATGCCTTTCGTTAGTATCATTTGTAAACAAAATATTTTTATTTTGTCTGATTTGTAAACATAATACTTTTCTTTCATTGAAAATTCCTTTCGTTAGTATCGTTTATAAATAAAATAGTTTTATTTTGATTTGTAAACAAATGCGTTCAATTTACTTCCTCTTCGGTTGAAAACAAACTATTGTTTGCGTTCTGTAAAAAACAAAAATCTCATTGTGTACTGGAAAAATGTACTCTGAGCTTAATTCTAGGCTCTCCCAACGTCGAAGAATGTACCGTTTTTTCCACCTTCACCTTTCATTAAACCTCATTACATCAAGAAAAACGCTGGATTCAAGCAAATTAATTCCCGATGATTGCTCGAAAATCGACGAGAGATCCAATTAACCATCAATAACTCTCCCACAATAATCGTTGTAAAAAAGGCTTCCCACAATCGAAACGGCGTTTACGCCGCGCGACACGAAAAGGTAACGATCGCTGAACGTGTGGAGAAGGAAAAAGAAAAGAAAAAAAAGTCAAAGAGGTATCGAGAGGAGCGATCGGTCACGCGGAAACGTCGCTGCAGATGAGTCTGGGAGAAAGCCGCGAGCTTGCGGCGGCGTCGCGAAATCGGGCAAAACGCGAGCGCCATTTCCGGCTTCTGTGAACTTGACTCGGTCGGTTCATCCCGCTCACTTCCGGCGGCGGCCGGGCCGCCATTTTACGACGCCGTTACATATTTTCCGGTGAAATTTCGTTCCGCAAAGGCCTGTCGGCAGATATTTTATTCATTCGGTAATGGCTCGGATAAGTTTATAAGCCAAATACGGAAATCGCGGGTTTGGCGGTTATCTTTTTTTATGGATCAAATCGTTTATTTATGGCGAAAATATGAAAGGAAGAGGTTTTAGAAACTGCGTCTTTTCGATTAAGGGTTATCGTTGATTCATTAAATTGTAAAATTGATAAATGGATTTGGGAAGACAAATGAGCTGAAAATTCAAGAGATTCGAAGAATATTGTAATGGAATAAAATGTTGGACCATTCCATTACAATAGATAATGATAAATTATTGTTTTTTATTTTTACCAAAGCCAATAACACTATATTAGTGATATTAAAAATGTTGCTTATTACCTTTTAAAGTATAATTAACTTTAATAATAGGTAATACATTATATTAAATTCAACTTCATCCAACTTTTAGACGAAATTATTCTGTGTTCATTTCATAAGGTTATAACTTGTAACATTATGAAATTTCAGAAATATTCAATTATATAAAAATCAAGATAATTGGTTTTATACTTTTATGAGTTGAAAAATGAAACACTAGACAGAAAATTACCATTGTTTTTAAACAACTCAACTTTTTTTACCTCGATAATTGCAACTCCCATTCTAGATGGATAGAAAGTTAATAAAATAAGAATTTATAAGGTTAAAAGTGGCATTAAATGAAAATACAAACTCTTAATAAACTATGCGGACACACAGTGTAAAATTTCGTTAACTATTTTTTATATCGATGGATAAATTGGCAATAAAGTCTAATGTTCAAAAATTTTATTGTGAAAATGTATATGGACTTTTGAAAAGTAGATTTTTTCACTACCAATTTTCGATATACATAAATTACGATCTATATTATGTCATATATATATA
The DNA here is from genome assembly GCA_022817645.1 of Ceratoteleas bidentatus. Taxonomy (NCBI): domain Eukaryota; kingdom Metazoa; phylum Arthropoda; class Insecta; order Hymenoptera; family Scelionidae; genus Ceratoteleas; species Ceratoteleas bidentatus. Next base: position 33,135 of record JABFPB010000628.1, read on the forward strand.
AGTTATGATAATGTGATATAAAACACACTTCATAAACAAAATCTTATTTAAATCAAATCCAACTTAAATCAAATAAATCTGATCACTTGATTATTTGATAATTAAATTTTTTTAAATCATAATTTCTAACAACCCCAGTTACATTTTCTCATATTATTTTTCCAACCCAACTACTCGATCAAAATTTTTCCTCTCCCAACTGAACCATTTCCCACTGTCTAATTCTGTCTCCAGTTTGACTGCTATGACACTCTTAATGTATCCAAAACCAGGCGCGAAACAACATTTCACAATCGCGGACTAACCTCTCGTCGACAAATATGCCGCATTTATTCAATCGGCGAGTAAATAAATCATGACAAGCGTGTAGCATCGACGTGTACTTGTTTGTCAAGCTCGCACCTTGCATGTCGCCGCAGCGAAAAAGAGCTGTCGTTTTGTGTGCAAAGAAAAACACTAATCGTGATTGATTTTTGTTTGTTTTCGCAGTTGCACGGTGGTGCTGTTCAACCCACGTAAAAACACGCAGGCTCACGTGTTGAACGGATGTCGCAAGACGGTGACCGCGCTGGCACTGGCGGGAGATGGCAGACTTATGGCCACCGGCGAATGCGGTCACATGCCCAACGTTCGCGTCTGGGACATTTCGGATCCGCACAATGCCGTGCAAATCGGCGAGTTCTCCGGACACAAATATGGCATCAATTGTGTGGTACGTATTGCGAGTTCGTTCATTAAGTTAATTAAGTTTAAATAATAGGAATTCGATGAAACTTTAAATCAGGTTTATTTCGAAGCTACTACCCTAATATCGCAGAATATTTTCTGCATATTTGAAAAAAATATGTAGAAAATATGTAGTAAAAATTTAATGTCACATATAAAATAGTTAAAAATACTGTGTACATATTTATAAATATTTATACAATATTTTATGAAAAAAATATATAGGAAATATTTTTAATTATTTAGTAAATATTTATTTCATTGGACATTCAAATATTCTCTAAATATTACGAAAAATATTTTAAAATGTGTACAAAATATTTACTAAATATTTTGCGCTATTAGGGTATTTGATTTGCCAAAATCCCAAGCATTTCGACTACACAGAAGCCGAGATATTAGACACTATATTGCTGAGAAATGATGTATAGTGATACTATCCATGTGTTTTAATGAAACTTTAGCATCAAATATCTGGATTTCTGCGTAGTCGAATTGCTTGATAATTTGGCAAATTAAATTATAATATTCTAAGAACCAAGTTTCAAGTTTTATAAAATTCTTACCTTTGTTTTCTCATTATTCATAAATAATGAATATTGAAATGTTGTTTATAACATTTGAAGAACGATTTCACAGAACTCAACGCGAACAAAAAAATCAAAAATGACTAT
>JABFPB010000629.1:0-34539 GCA_022817645.1 Ceratoteleas bidentatus
TGGCATGGAGACATTATTACCACAAAGAAGCCACAATCAACAATCCTTTATTGATTATATTAACACTCCTCCAACACCTTATTCAAACTACGATGATGAAATGGAGGATACTCATCCAAGTATTCACAATCATTTCCAATCATCAAATAGTAACCAGTATGCTTCATTACCAGCTACACCGCTAAAACAACTGTGTTAATTTCAGACACTTTTTGTAGACATTTTTAAGACGTCTTACAAAAGTGTCTTAAAATAAGACATATTACGTCTTAATTTAAGATATTTTTCACGAATTAAGACGCTTTTTCGTGTGTCTTAATGCCTGTTTTTTTACTGTGTTTAGACTTTAATTTAACAAATCTGACTTAAGATTTATATTCAGCGATCTCAAAAACTATCTGATTCTGAATCACATGAAAATCTCTTGTACTCAACTATTCTTCGCACTCGTAATCGAAGTAAAAACTTTAAACGCGTTTTTCTCCAAATTGCCAAACTTTGAAAATCGCCACTTGGCTCCAATATTTCCCGGTCTCGAGCCATTACTCGACAAACGTCGTCGCGCAACTTTTGACAAAGCTCCCGATAAATAGCCTTCAGAAAACGTGGCCTCGGTTCTGGTCCGTTAAACCGCGCAGAAAGCGGGGATTTAGCGCCGCGCCGGCACCGCGAGCGGATAAAGGTGTCGGTTGTTTGGCTCGCGTCAACAGGAAACATTGTCGCCACCCCGGATGCCGGTGAATAAGATTCGTCGCCGACGCGGAGGCACCGATCTCGCCGCGACAGATATTGCGTCTGGGGTTGCAAATGGGAGCGTCAGCGGCGTCGCGCGTTATTGTGGCCCGTCAATGCCACGGAAACTAACACCCTCCGCGGCGCCGAAACTGCGAAATCTATATTCTGCTTCGCACCACCTTATATCCGACCGCGTTGATTAGCTGGTTACCGATAGCCCTGACCCGGTGTGTTTTGCTCTTGAAATAATCTCGGGTCGCGCGTCAAATATAGACGCTATCGACCACAAATTTTCGCCGTTCCAATTTTTGTCCAATTCTGCTTATATCGGAAACAGATGAGGTTTAAAAGTCGTCTGAAAAGCTTCAGGGAATTGGATAAATTGGAACATGTAGAAGTTCTTTTTGGAGTTTGAAGAATTTATCATCAATTTAGAACAGCACGCCAGTTTGATTCAGAAAACTATGTAGGAAAGGATTGGTATTACATAAACTGTCACGCCATCTGGAACGGAACTATTTTTAATATGTTCACCATTTTTTGTTAGAATTGTATATAAAATAAATTGCATACTTCTAATTTACTTAGATTCTCTTAATTTAACGAAATTTGTTTTAATTGCAATGTAGTTACTATGAAAAATGAATTAACGGTTGAAAACGCAGTGAACATGGTTCCGATCCAGATGGCGTGACGGTTTATGTCAAATCCCGATTGTTTCTTTAAAAGTTCAATATTGATAGAAATTGAAAGAAGAATTAAATATTCCAGTACACTGAAAAAAGAAGTTGTATCAGACATTCACTTGTCTAATCCAGTCAGTTTTCGTCGATTTTGGACAATGAATTGTCTGATTCAGACAAAATCTGTCGGATTTAGACAATGCATTGTCTGATTTAGACACAATCTGTCTGATTTATACAAAATTTGTCTAATTTAGAAAAAATCTGTCTGATTTAGACAGAATCTGTTTGAGTTAGACAAAATCTGTCTGATTTAGACAAAATCTGTCTGATTTAGACAAAATCTGTCTGATTTAGACAAAATCTGTCTGATTTAGACAAAATCTGTCTGATTTAGATAATGTCGCTTCTGTATATTTTTCAGTGTAATTCGTTCAGTCCAACCGTAAAAACAGTTCATGTGGTGCAACCATTTTTGTCGTTTCTAACCTTAAGGATTCACATTTATATCATAGTCTGTTCTTTAGATCATGCCGTGTAAGTGATATGTTTGACTAATTCTACGGTGTGGTGAAAGCCATACTCAGGTTGATCTAAATATGTTGTCTAATTCTTAAGTCAAGAAAAGTTTGTCTAAGTCAGGTTCACAATTCACTTCCATCAATATCAGCCACAAATTGATCTGGAAGAAGCAATCCTTTGATAGAAGCATTTCAGATTTTGTCTTCAGATTCCTTTTTACAGATGACAGAATATTCACGAAGACAGAATTTTCATTCGAATTGGGAAAATATTCTAGATCGGGCTCAGAAATGATCAGAACTGCCATTTTCAATAGTTATTTCCACCCCGAATCTCATGCGGAAGGATTCAGAACCACCACAAAAGTCATCAACTATTTTTACAGGATCCGAACTTTATCAAAATAATGTCCAAAAGGGGTTCGAAGAAGAGGTTTGATGGGTCAAACGGTCCATTGTCAGGGACGTCAAAACAAATTGCCCAGTAATTCACGCATTTATCGGCATCCGATGTCGGGATCTGCTGGCCGAAATGATAACTTTCATTGTGCCCCGCGATCTCCGGCTGACATTGACGTCGTAGACAAAGGTAACGTCAGCGATTTTGACGGAGCCATCGAGCGGGACAGCCATAGGCGCTGGAATAAGTGGAGCGCCCGACAGTCGGCTCATTCTATATTGGCAATTTTCGTACCTGCGAGTGCTACGGTCTGATCGACATGGATATTCAGACTCTTCGAGTGGACGCGTGAAATTCGCCGGCAGCGTTTTTCACCCTCCTTTAACCGTGCGGTCATACGGACGTTCAATGGTCAAAATGATAGTTTTTGAATTAGAGAGAGTGTATGTTAGTTTTTAGTATATAATGTGTTAATTTTGGGATAGAAGTTCATTTATTAATGGAATGCATTTATTTCGATTTGTTTTTGGTCGAACTTTTTATTTGTAATGATATAAATAAGGCCTCTTACAGATCTGTAGATGTTTACAGTAACAGTGCTATTTTTTTAACATGCAATTTGACGTCATTCCAGCATTTTTAAATTATATTCTCTTACGAGTTTCCACGAGAAAATATCGAAAACAGCAAATTATGTATAGACTATTGCCACACTATTTTAGACGGAAAGCAGTCTGCATACAATTTATTCCTTCAATTGTTTTCTTTTGTCCCTAAAGGGTTAACATATCTATTTAAAAAACACGCAAGTTTCAAAAGCGCACAACGTAGGCCGATTATATAATTAAAAATACGCGAAAGTTTCAATGGCGCCCAACGTGGGGCGATATAACTAAAAATACGCGAAAGTTATGATCCAAGATTCCAAGACAATCGTTTGAGACATCAGATTATACTAAATCCAGACTTTTGCTATATCCATAAAAAATTGTTTTTATTCCCAGACTGTGTTCAGACTTAATCTGGACATAGTTTGGAAATTGTCTGGAAATAGTCTGGTAATCATCTAATAATTGTCTGGTTACTATCTAGCAAGTTGAAATTCTGTAGACACTCTTTCTAAACAACATTCAGTTTTGTACACCGATACAAAACTGACTAAAACCATAATAATTTGAACCATTCGTATTCTCTATCCTGAAACCACCACGAAATACATCACTTTTGTGATCTAGATGTTGCCAGACTAAAGCCCCGTTTTGGCTGACAATTTTTGGTGACCTTTAGACAACTATGAATGGAGCCGCGCGTTCCTCCAGAACGATAACCGCCGAATATCGTAACGCATAAAGCGGGACGGCTTTTTTCGCCGGTCGGTGTTACAAAGCGATAGAGTGGCTCGGCATCTATCGTATCGAGTGACGCGATTTATCATCCGAAACGTTTCATAGGAATATTGAATACGACAAGATAATCTCTCGGCGGTTTTCAGCGGCGCCCGGGTCCCCGCCACGCCGCGCACAGTAGCAACCACTACCGTTTTGCGGCAGTGCTTAATGTACCGCGAGACCTGATAAGCTGCTACCATTATGACGTAACCTCTAGTTTTTGCCACGCAGAAAGGCGACGCGTATCCTCCGTCGTGTCATGTCGAAGGGTGTCATTAAGCGGTTAGACCCCGACAGTCTTTTCCGTCAACCCTTCGAGTTGAAACAATCGTGATTGACGTCTTTGGTCGTGATACGAAGGAATTGGGTGGGAAAAATTGAATTAGTGGATCATTCTAGGGGTACAATGGTGGGGAAAGGAATAGGAAGGTGGAGTTTGTTATGTTAGGAAAGTGTCAGGTTAGGATGACCCTTATATATCGATGTCTGGGTGGTTTTGTTCACCAAATATTGTAAAATACATCGAGAAAAATATTCCCTCGACATTTTCTAGAACTACTAGTCCCCTTTTAAAAAAATTACTGTTACTTCGAAGATCTGTTCCTAGATAAAAAAAATTCAATTCATCAGTAATCAGAAGATATGGTCCCCCTTTGGAAAAATACTGTGACTTCGAAGATCTGTTCCTAGATGAAAAATTCAATTCCTTCAAAATTTACTATAAAAAAATAGGAGATACTGTCTAAATTTCTGAAATAAAGTCAGTCACTAAACGGATACCAAACGTCCGACACATCCAACCTCTATTGACGTCTAAGTGGCGAGAAAAATTATGAAGTGCGTGGGAATTCATTTAATCCTAGAGTGAATATCACGAGCTATCGCTAGGCCGATCAATCATAAGCCCCACGCTGCCTTCTCCCCGTTGCGCCGCGTCGGTCCGTACGTTCGCCTGCGTTATTCACGCCAAGTCATATATCATTCCGTTATCATCGACTCTTTATATGCGGTTGCGCTCCATTTTCTGTCTGTTTGCTCCGTTAAACGCAACGCCGGTTTTGATTCAGTGTGAACATTAGTCGAATTTCAGTTGCCGCGCGTGCTCGTCGAACCGGTCGAGGTCACGTAACGTTGCTCGCCCGCGCGATTAAGATATCAGGGATAAGATACCGGGACGAAGAGATAAATCGTCCGAGTATGAACCGCGAGCGGGTATTAATAACCCTTAAGACCGGTCACTATTTGCGAAACAACGCCGCTCTGCTTTAAGGGGTCCCTTCACGCGTTCCTCCCGCAATAAAATAAATTCGGACCTAATGCACTGTGGCGCTAAACCGATGATAAACGATCTTAGGAGATCGATAACACTATCGATCTCCTAAGATCGATAGTGTTATCGATCCTAGGAGATCCTATCGGGTATCGAAAAGAAACAGAAATCATAATTTATAAACATTTTTAAACCTTCAAAAAAAATTGTCGGCTATTGAAAATGTACTAGAATCGACTTTCATTGTCCCGAATTTGTTCATCGACTGAGCAATTTTGACCATTTCAAACAAGAGATTTTTCAATAACTCGTCAGAACTGCACAAAACATTTTTCGTTCGGTGCGGCGGCGTGAAGTTTGGGGATCCGAAATTCGAAAACCGTATGCACTCTGCCGACAAAAAACGTTATCTTCGTTCGACCGACAAGTGCATTATTGTCGCGTACAAATGACGGCGTAGAATGGCTTTTTTGTCCATTTAAATCACGGTGCATATGCACCGTCGAAATCTCCGGCTTGTGAATCGGTATCGCGTTAACCAATGACCACACTGCTGGATGCCTGGCGAACCGGAAACAACTGATAGCGAAGCCACTGATCAACGCCTGTGGTCGTCCGAGGGAGATTTCAACCGATAACAGGCGCATTGTGCCGCGCGATCATTTCTTCCATTGGCGTTTCGGGCTTTTTTCGCCGACCAAAGTTATGATCCAAGATTCCGAGACGAATGACGGCCGATGCTGATAAAGAACTCGCGGGATCAAATTATGCCCGTTTGGAGTGAAAAATGAGCTGAATTGAAGATTGATCGATTATCTATGAAATTTGTTACGGTGGTGCAGTTTGAATACGATAATAATGCCAAAATGCATAGGAACTGATCTATTAAATTTTGAGAATAAAAAAATATTGGTTTTAGGAGTACATACTTTCAAAATATCTTCATCGACTTCTTTTCTGAAGTGATGAAGATACTAGAAATATTTCCATCTCTCTACGACGAAGTTTTATAAGTCTAATGTAACCTCTAAATCCGATGATTCAGACTAATAAAGCGCCACCTTCTGAAAAGCATAAATTTTTATGACGTCAGCAGATGTGTTCCGTTATGGATTTAATGATCCAGTTATTACGGGCACCGGTAATTCACCATCTCAGCCGTCCGTTATCGATTCAATTAGCTAAGAGAATCATAAAAATCGCGTATAATTGAGCCGCGACACGCCGCGTCGTAAAAATTACCATCGACGGTTACGAGCCATTAGCCGCTATTTAGCCTAATCAAACTTGCGGGGATGAAATAATCGCGGACTTATTTTCGGCGGAACAACTTCTTCGAGAGCCCGACTTACGTGACTTGATCTTGCCCCTCTTGCCAGACCAACGCAAACAAGTCGAAGGGCTTTTCTGGCCGTAAATTATCCCCGCGGAAAGTAAACGTACACAGTAAGTTAATTTCCGAGCATTACCTCTGGCAAGTGGGTCGTTACCGGTAAATAATACTTCAACTATTACGCCATTCCGCCAGCACGTACGCGTTACGTAAGCACACATAACGACATAAGTATATGAATATATTACCGCGGAATTGAATTATATTTATGCCGTTGATTCCGATGGGGATAAGGTCTCGCTTCGATATAGAAGGTCTGCGGAATACTGCTCGAATGATTGTAATGAATTTGGGGATATTTCACGAATTATGTCTCAGATGATATTACGAAGAAATGGAGTTGTTTCCAAAGAATCTTAAATCCTCGAATAACCTTTTAGACTGACTGCAACAGTATCGTCGTTTTACTAGAAGTTATATCAAATTATATACTAAACTTTTTCATAACAAAAATACATACATTTAAATAATTATAGCAAATTGTACCTTTATTCTCGTCTTTCCTATAGGATAGTCTTTTGAGAAAATAGGTCTACTCCAAATTTACTAAATTTGTAGCAAAATGAAGATCTTTTATGAAAAAAATTTATCAATTTTGAAGAATTTTTAAACTCCACCTTTAGTTAAAACAGTAGATACCTCTTTTCCTCAGACCATTTTACTATTAGCTCCAACCGTTCGAAACGCATTTTCGGAAAGAAACGATTGGGAAGTGCATAAAGCGGAATTAGAGGCAATAAACCGAACAGTGCGAAATGAATAGCGGGGAATTTTGTTTCGCACTAAAACCCGTCGAACTAAATTTATCAGGTGTCAGGCGACATTTAATTTTAGCCCCTGGAGTTTGGGGAATATAAGATGAGACGGTCATAATGGCTCCTGGGCGATCGGACATTGATTTCTCCGCGTTTTTTCTTTGCTTTCGGACGTCAATCAGTCAAACGTCCGTAATTGCTTTAATTGCAACATAAATGCGTCGCAGGATGAACACGATGAGAATCCTCCAAAAGGAAGGTCCAATAGCGTCCAATCTATTTTGGACGAGGTGCAACCACCGTGACCGTTAAACCGACGTCCGAAGCTAGCCGGCCTCTCAAATATTCCACGTTTGTAATAGCCGGACACGGGGTTCCGCTTCGTTCTATTATTCAAACGGTTCGTTGTTTCGGTCGGATTACAGTAAGACGCATATTCTTATTAATTTCAGGGCCCATAACGCGCTGCTTTATGCTCTAAATTATGCAATGCCATCCTTAACGAAATTGCATTAGTGAAATTTCACCAAACTGACCCGACATGTTGCCCGAAAATTACATCGCATTCACAGTGATTCTGTTAACAGAAAGGTTGATTGGAGCAAATGACGAAACTTTGAATATAGACTGCAGCTGAGATCAAAGTTTGCAGTTATTTTGGAAGGAATGAATAATTGAGCAATGCGAAATATTGTTCTTCGGAAAAGTCGTTTTTAATACGTTAAAAAGTCACGCGCAACGGCATTTTTAAAAGAAAATTTATTTAGCTTTATTATTTCGCGGGCGAATTTCATTAGGTGAAAACGTTAATTATTCGAAAGGAAAAAGACACATCATAAGTGACTGCCCGGCTTAGCGGAATTTAAAAGCACATTTTTTGTCTTGGCTGTAATGCTGTCCGTGGCATATTTTAATAATAAAGGATCCCAAAGACAGCGGGCGGAAAAAATCTGCTTCAGAGGGCAGGAAGTGAGTTTTTGAAGGCTGCCGCCGGGACGGCCGGAAATGAGCGAGAGACATTCGAATGAACTCATTACTCATTTAGATGCTGCTTCCGCAATGCGACGGGTCAAGTAGATATATTTAATCGAATCGTAATCCGCTATTCAACGAGACGATCGATCATACTCAAAAATTGTTTCGCCACATATGTACGTTTGTTTGCGAAATTCTCAAAAATACATTCTTCATGTACAGTTTAACTGAGCAAAAACTAAAGAGAACTGCGAAAAAGGCTAAGTGCCTCAATGTTAATATAATTACGAAAAATTTTCTCGCAATTGTAAGATTCATTATACAAAATAAAAATGTGTTTTTAATGATCTACTCGACAATTTCCGTGTGTAATTTATACAATTAAAGTAAAAAAACCCGTGAATCGACAACTACGGAATTCAATAAACTAAATTAACTGATACCGCACGCAGATGGCGCGCAGATCGACACCGGCAGTAGATCGCGAGTAAAATTTCGAGCGCGTGACTTTTAATTGGATTTTTGTCCGCGTGTCGACGAGCAGCTGCGAAATCCGAAAATAAGGGAAAAAGTGCGCGAGCCGGCGCATTATCATTATAAATATCCGCGATGTTTTGTCCGGGCAAATGAAGATTGATGCGTATCGAATTTTCGTTTCAATGCACCGCCAACTTTTGACAAATACACGAAACCGTTTCAATCCGCATGCATTATTTACCATCATTTGTCCTATTATTTGCTATTGTATTTAAATTATTAACACCTGTTTCATGACCGAATTTCCGGATATTTTCGGCCGGATAAATATTCGCGCTTAAAGTTTTTAGCGATAAACATCGCACGAATTATCATTCGATCATTGGAAACGGTGAACGCGAAATTAAGAGAACGCGTCAGTGGGTGAACATGTTTTATAATGAGCCACGTTAATTTCGAATTGAATTATTTCGCGGCAAATGTAAGGGATGATTTGATTTGACCGCTAACGCTGTATCTCTCCTGAATTGCTTTTGATTTTTATTACCCCGCGGAAATGTGGTTTAATGTTAATACGCCGCGTATTTATAGGAAAGATGACTGCATAATTCGCAGGTATTGATTTTGAGATGACGCCGTTTCCTTTGTTTTATTTCGCCACACGAAGGAAAAGAGTGAAACGAATTAAATTATTTAAGGATATTCATGTGACGCGATTTAATTCAATTAGCGGTGTTTTTCCGGGTACGAAAGTAGCACGATGGTCTTGAAAGAAATAAAAAATATGTGGGATATCTTAATTTAGTGACCGTGAATTCGGTAAATAATTTCAAATCAAATACTTATTTCGACTGATAATATTCATACTGATAACTTTAGATATCTTTAAAATAAAAATACACTGAAACTTTATGTAGAACAATCTGTTCCCGTGCATGTGTATGTGTGTAAGATTTGTAATGTAAAATGTATAACCGAATCTCTACAAAACGTTATTATAAAACAGGATATTTGTAAATTTATGCAGCGTCTTGTATGTAAAACATAAAATTTTAAGTCGTTATAACTTGGTTAATTTTGAACGAAATTTAATGAACTTTTGAATCCGAAAAATATGAAGTCTCAACTTTTAAGGTTATATAAGGTGAACTTTTGTTAAAATTTGGCGGAGTTATACAGAGTTGAAATTTGGTAAATTTTGTGATTTTTATAGTGGTTCGATTTTTTCTTTTGAGCAGTGCACATTTCGGAACTTTTAGGATTTTTGAAACCGCAATTTACTAAGTAGAACTTACTAAGTCTATTTCTAATAAAATTGTTTACTGACTATGATGAAGACAATTGAGGTTAGCTAAAAAAATGAAAGTGCAATCACTCTTTCAGTAGTTTTTACACCTCTTTTTTAAACAATTGTTTAAAAATGATATTAAAAAAAGCCATTCAACTTACATTTTAAATCAAAGTAACGTTAAATATAAAGAAACATTTCTCTCGGTGTATAAATCGTTTTAACTTCTTGTAAACCATTTTCGCCCAACTAAAATGATCGAACGACATTCTACCCAGAATCGAAGCCGCTTTTCGCAGGAAGTGCTTTCGCGTTAAGTGAAGTAAAATTTGTCCGGGATTGCCTATTAACGAGTTAGCCCTGAAGTGATTAAAAAAGATGGATCGTGAAGACAGCCCGCGGGAACTCGGTAGGCCGCTGACCAAGCGGTAATTGAGTTTCCCGTCTGCCTTGGAGGGCGGTTGACCAAATTTCTCGAGTAGACGATTAGAAGGGTTCGATGCTCTTTGATTATGTGGTCGAAATTACAGCAAGGATTGCCCGAAAACTGGCGTTCGCCCGTGTAACCGTACTTCGCCGTTTAGCTATTTTGCTAAACGTATTTCGCAACTCAATCGGCCGCTCATCGCGCCCCAAAATTGCTTCAGATTTCCCGCGAAAATCGTCACGAATTTGTATTTCTTCCGCGAAATCACACAGTAACTTTTCCGCGCGAATCTCCGAGTTACTCACGCGCGCTGTTTGTACCACTTAATGTGGCGTTTTGGCGGGAAAACGACGCGCATTCTTGCGCCCTGATTGGCCGCGTAAATCTCGATTCCGCTGAGCTCATAAAGTTTGATGTACGGATTGTTGCGCGATAACGGCAGTTTTCGCCAAGATCCCGTCGGCATTAGAAACAAAAGCTTCTCAAACGAAGAGTTACGGAGCCGCTTTATGCCCCTGCTTGGCATCCGGTTGTCTCTTTGTATTATGACGGATGCGCCGCGTAATACATCGGGAATTAAAGTGGCGTCGTCGCGCCAAGTCGCGAGTGAAAAATCGAACAGGAAATTAGCCGAGGCTCTAATTGCTATTCAGTTTTCGCGGTATTTCTCGATTAGTTTGACAAACGGCGACTTCCGGTCCAAGAAAAAAAAGTGCAACTCCTTAAACGCGGTGCAAACAGACCCTCGTTTGTCACGTCTAAGCGGATTTGTCTCGATTACGTATTATTAAAAGAACCTCAACTCTTTTTGCGGCGTCCAATTTCCGCTAATTTATGCGAGCCATTTTTTTCGGCATCAGCGCTCTGGGCCCTCTAATCGTCGACTCTTCGACGGCGCGTTTAATTTTTCATCCGGCCGTATTCAAATGCGCATTCCCGCCAGGTCGCTTTAATCCCTCGTCCAGTCCTAATGGGAATACGATTTATATCCTGACCGCGGCTTATTTTACATTTATGCTAAATACCGGCGCTACGTGCGTCGCTGCTTATGACTGTTATAAGTTCGCGGAAAATGAGATAGGACCAACCGAAAAAGTAGCGATGCTACGTGGAACGAGGCATTATCAGTTTGGTAATTGGATCGCAATTTCTTGTCACGAAAGTTATGTTTTTCATTCTGCTGCGACTTCAAATCGGACTATTTTCTTTGAGTTAACTAATAAATCAGTAAATTGTATTACCCGAATAGTTATCATGAGAAGCATTACGAATGTGTTTTAAATTTAATCTTTATTTAACAAAACTATTTATATTTATTTATCTTTATTTTCCTTTCATTTTATTTCCATCCATTTTTTATCAGATTTTTTTCATTTTTTACACAATTTATGGTCACTTTATATTTATTACATTTAATTTATCTTTATCATCAGTTTTACCAACTTTTGAGCTTAATTTATGAAATAAAATGAAACAAAAGAAATAACAATCAATCACACAATTAATAAAAAAACAAATTTTATCAAAATGAAAAAAATGAAATAAAATAAAACATAGTGAAATAAAATGAAACATAATACAATAAAGAAATAAAACAAAATATTTAAAGAGATTTTCTAACACAATATTTAGCAATACGATGAAAGTTATAAAAACGTATTCAAGGGAAGAGTGGAGAATGTGTGAGTATGAACCTTCTTGATTCAGAAGAATACTGTTATAAAAAAATCTATTTAAATATTTTATTTTGTTTATATTTGTTTTTATTTGTTTCATTTCATTTCATACATTTTGCGCAAAAGTTGGTAAAACTGATGCTAAAGATAAATAAATATAATATAAATATAATATAAATATAAATTGCACATAAATGTTGTAAAGAAAGAAAGAAAGTAAAAATCGGATAAAAACGGATGGGAATAAAATTAAAGAAAAATATTTTGTAAATAAACATAAATTAAATTTAAAATAAATTCGTAATACCACTCCAGACTTGCTAACCAAATATTTAATTTATCTTTCATTTATTTAATTTTTTTTACTTATTTTATTTTTATTGATATAGACACCATACGATATGCAACATATGCTTTCTATCACATTAGTTTCCGTGATAGAAAGAAAAAAAACCTACTTAAATGTCGGGGGTAACCCTATTCATATACCCTATATATTTTTCCATCGCTAATATAATATGATAATATATGTACGTCTGATGTGTTTTGAAACTTTCTTGCTGGAAATACAGCCATTTTTGGCGCAGTAGAAAAGTTGCCGCGAATAAATCATACGGTCAAACGGAAGAATTGAAAAGGGAATTTTGCGGTAATTTTGAGCAGATGTGACCATCGATATCGTCAAAAATTGGCGTACAGAGAAGAAGCCGAACGGAATCAGTCGCGTAACTCGGGTAAGATAGACGAATGCGTTCTGGTCAGTTGGGAAAGCCAGGCTCCGGGACGAGAGATTTACAAGTTTAGTTACCGCTGATCACACCCCTGGGAGTCGGCTGATGGGTTGTACCGTACTCCGATATGAAGCTCGTGAGAGCTCTCGCCGAAATGGAACTAACTCTTTCTCGTATCGCTCCTACTCGATTATCATATCGGCATCGGAAGAGCGTTTCTTCGTAAACGTAATGGTTAGAAAAAATTAGCTTATCCGAGCTTTTGCACGGAAAGCAGAAATAGAATTTAAAAAAAGAGCGTTTGTGTATGTAGGAATGAAAAGTAACTACCTGTTCGAACAGAAAAATGATAATGTGTCCTGGGGGAACGGGAATATAAATTCGGCTGTGATTCAGTACGTGGTGCTGAATCGATGTGGGAATTTGGCGATAAAAGATGTGTAATTGACATGTTGATATCATATCGACATTCGAGATATCGAATATATCTAGGCTAAGTTGTGTTCCATAACATTGACATCGCGCAAAATATGACATGAATCAATGTTCACGGAAATAGAGTTTAAAAGTAAACATACCATTAAAGCAATTTCTCGAAATTGCTTTAAAGGGTGGAAGTTCCTAATATTACAGTTTGGGCACTTTGTTCTGAACGTTATTAAACTCTATATTAAGTCATGTATCCATTCTTACGAGACATAAATTGCGTCGGGTATAAAATGATGACGCACGATTGCTTCTAGCCGGCGGGAAACACCTGATAATAAAAAATCGCGGGATATAAAATAATTCAAACAAATGTCTGCGAACATCAAGACGGTCCCGTGGCGATATATCGTGTCGCTTTTATCCGTGCTGGTCATTCATAAGCGGCCACGAAAAAATGACACCATCCGTAACAGTTAGGCGACTGTCGAGATTTGTTGCTAGTGACCAGAAGAAATCCACCGACCATTCTTTAAATTGGCTTTAGCTTTGAGTCTAACTGAAATCCGAACCCTAATCCGAAATTAGTGTTACTTTAACGGTGACAAATCCTTCAAAATCACCAACTGACATACTTCAATAATACGACGAATGATAGCATTACAATGTAAAAGTCTTGAAAATATGAACAGTCGAAAACACAAACTGTTTACGCCTTTATTCACTATTTCTATTGATTTGTCCTTGACCATATTTACTTTCTGTTTCTGGATCAGCTTATTTTTTACAATGACCTTCAAGATTTTGAATGCTTACACATTTTGCCTCATAAACACTGATTGTTTACATCTATAGATTATATCTTTTTCTTCATTCGTCCTCCACCATGTTCTTTTTTTGTTTCTTTATCGCACCACTATGTGTTCGTCCTTCAAAACAGAAATGCCAAAAAACAACAATACATCTCACTCCTATCTGTTTATTTACATAAGCGTATCTCTCTCACTGAGCCACTTTTCGACCCAAACCAGCAACCCTGCCTCCAAATTCAAAAATGTTCATTCTTTCGATTCGATCCATAAATCTGCCTAACCAAAAAGCCCAAATCGTAATAATCAGGCCTCGACAAAGCGCTCTGTTCAGGCTATGTCGACGGCGCAAAGTGGCATGCAAAGATCGTGAATGTACGAATTACGGTCGGAGGATTCCGCGCGTTAGAAAATGACGATCGTTCCGGCGCGCGAATCGCCCCGTTTGGCGGCCAAAACCGCGTCGCATAATGGCAAAATTTGCGTAAACGGTCGGGTCATTAAGCGCCCCCGCCTTCTGGACTCGGTCTTTTGTGCGGATGTGTGATACCGCGGGGCGCGCGGGCGGCCCTCCAGCCCATAACTCGCGGTAATACCAACCTAACCGGCGCGCCCATGATTATAACGCCGCCAATTAGTCAAGCCGGCTTAGGATGGCAGTGCTGCCGCTCGGGATGCGCGCCGTCACGCCGCTTACCTGGCGTATTTATCACCGCCAAATCCCGCGCCATTTAATAATCTAATGATTGCGCACGCACGCTAATGACGAGCGACAAATAATAAGCAAATTAATCGCTTTTTGCGCGGCATTATTTATGCGGTCCGAGGGAGCGGTCCGGCCGGATATCGCGCTAATGGCCGCCACAAATTTTGCACTTACAGGCTGCGCCGCGAAGCGCGCTAATGGGAATCGCTTTAATAAACAATAAACAGTTTTGAGATCGATCGCTGTTTAGCCAGCGGCACGTAATTAATTTCCCCGCGACAAATCGTAGTCACGGATGTGCGAGCTCGGCTCGATAAAAGTCGAGGGGGTGGGGGTTTCGGGTATTGAGGACGGATGGTGTTTAGAGAGGTGCGTATAGTGGGAGAAAGAGGGGTGGGGTTTAGGATGGTTTAATGTAATGTTAGGGGGTTACTGTAATTTTAGAGGACGTAGTAGGCATTTATAGTATCTGATGGTGATTAAACTATTTAAAAGTAAAGGCTTACATTTCAGGGTAAAAAATGTGTATAAAAATCAGGGTTTCTAAAATTATAAGATAGTGGAATAATATAAAATGATATTGGTCCACTTTTTAATCGTGCGAGGTTTCTCATATATATAGCTCAGGAATGTTTTGCTATACTTTGCAGGTAATACTTCAGATTTTATGAACCTGACGTGATTCCTTTCAGAAGGCACCCAATAAACATTATTATAGGTGTAAAAACGCTGGTGCAAGGAAAGAATTTTAAAACGTGTGAAAATTATAGACTATAACTTTAACCCTTTCTCGATTACATCTAAGCGCGAGAACACGAAATGTGCACAAAAAAGGCAACTGCATAGTTCCACCGGATTCTGCTGTTTTTTATTACACCGAACATTGTACCTACGTACTTTCCTTTTTACATCTTATGTAATTACACTTACCCTACATTTTAACACGTCATTTATGTGAATATATAAGTACTATTTCGTGTTAAGATTTACTCCGAGCTTTCGAACATATTTCATTAATGTACACGCTCACAATACTCTAAAATCGGTCGTAATAATTCGCATATTTGGTCGCAATTTTGGTCGTAATAATCAAATTATATAATACATGATTATTACGACCACTTTACTGTATAGTAAATTTTCACAACTAATAGTCTTCAAAATTTAGTAAAATAAACTTTCTTTTATTTTAAAACGCTTCCCTCCGAAAGTATCCACTTACATTTCACCGTGAAATAAATGTTAGTCTTTATTACCGATCCTAAAAATTGTACCAGCCCTCTGACCGGCGAAATAAAAGACCGCGCGTGATAAATCCAAGTAGAAGCGGCGACGAATCCGTTGCGTTTATGGCTACGCTACTTTTGCATGCCACCGAACACGCGGCAATGCTTCTCGGCATCCAAGTTAAGTAATTATTTAACCAAATTGCGAGACAGTTGGTGTTAGCGTCGCGGCAACACGTGCTTCTGACCGAGGAAAAATGCGCTAATTAATGCGCCCTATTAATTATGTTTACGAGTTCAAATTGTCTCGGCTGCCGAGGAATTCGCGCTAATGTTCGACTTGCCCTCGGGCTTGCCGCGTTTTTTCGCTTAATTCCATCCGCGGTAAACGAATAAGCGCGCGCGGAACGGCCGGCACAAACCGGCGCCGCGAATCGCATTTCGCCCCGACTTGCCAGGTGGACGTCAAACGCTCGAAAGCAAGTTACTTTCGATTCCGCTAATCACGTTCTCGTCAACTACCAATTTTCCTTTATCTCCGTTCAGCGCCGTCCCTCGGCCGCGACTACGTATCGTATTTTTAATTCAAATCTCCCGGCAATTTATTTCCGCTCTTTGCTCGTCTATCCCGCTTGATTCAATTTTCTTCATGTTTTTTCCGCTCGCCGTTCCTGAAGAAGACCAAATCCGTTTCCGAAACTCAGTAATCGCTTTTCGATGCTTCCAACGTTTAATTCCATAGTTTAATACAGATGAGACCGACGAAGTCAAGCCTGAGTTTTTCTGGTAATCCATATACGATTATCCATATATGATTATATACATACGAGAAGACCGTCGGAATCCCGGATCGGCGAAGGACGACTCGAAAAGTACTTTATAAAAGGACTCAAATCAATTACTTTTCGTGAAAAGAAATATGTCCTATGCGTGAAAAATATTATTCGATATTAAATAAAATTATTATATATTTTTTAATTTTTTAAAAACATTTTATAACTGACAGTAACAATGCATGTATAAATAGATCAACAAGTACGAATTTGTAGGACACGTGTTCAAAACTCGGTCACGAATAGTGTATAACACTTTCAACATGGTGAAGTGTTTTAGATATTTTTTAAATAACATGTTAGAAAAATTTAAAAAATATTAAACATTTGTTTGATAATAAAACAATGATTCAGAAATTATAACATTTATGAAAATACTAATTAAACATTCCTATGATATTCTTAAAATAGTATTCCCTGAGAAAAGTATATTACAGATTACAATGTGCATTGTAATCCCTAGAACAAATTGTTACATTATCATATTGTTAACTGATTCCAACGATAGGACAACAGCTTTAAACCGAAATTTTTTGCATTACATTTTTCTCGGCGAATCAACATTTTTTGTCACTCAACAAAAAAGTGCCGTCGACCTTTCAGCGTCATTTTCCACTAAACGCAAATCGTGACCAAACGCAACAGCGATCGCGGCCATTAAAACCGCCGGCAATATCGACGAGATGATTGGCTCAAGTTAGGGAGGGGGAGTGGGAGCGCGGCCCGATCACTTTAAATATGCTTATGCACGCACAATATTATTGTTTTGCGCGTGCCATGTATCACAATGGCCCGGCGATACCGCGCGATGTAAATCAATATTAGCGGGCGGATCGCAGCGACGGATCCACGCGGCGTACGTAAAGTATGGGCCGCGATCGTTATGTAGTGCCATTTGTAGGTTGCCGCGGTGGCCGATACAAGCTTTATTAATCCGCAGTAATAAATCAGCGCGCGGATCAATTTTGCGTTCTCTGATTTCCGTCTGAGGCAAATCAGATATAAATTTGTGGCCGATCATGCACGCATTGACTGCGTTCGTTATCCGCTGTCGGCTTATGAAGCCAATGCGGTTACATCGTTTATCGCCAAATCGTTCGCGCACCTGCAGAAAAACACCGGGCGGCGGCAAAAATGGAGAATCAAACAGGGTGACGATCAATTTTCGTAATTGCGGCAACTATGCAATTATACTGTCAGGAATTTTGATGTAATGCAATTATGAGTTTATAGAGTAGTAACAGAAATGTGGATGTAAGATGAGAACAAAGAAACGAATCGATCTCTATATTAGATGAAACAGGATATGTAGATGTTTTCTCATATCAGAGTTTGTTTGATATGATATGATTAGTAAATTCTGAGACTATTGCTACATAATCGGACAAGTGAAAGTATTTTGGGGACTTCTAACTAATTTGAGCATTGATTTGAATTTGCTCGAGATTCAAAACTACACGAAGTCTAGATAGACTGTAATGAAGTTGGGATACAATTTGACTAACAAATTCCGATGTTTAACTGAAATGAAAATTTCCATTAGAGTAACAACTCTGATGAAAATTCAGAGTACAACAAGTTGGAATAAAGTTAGACTGGTTTTTAATTTGAAATTACATTAAAAGCATTTTCACTTATCTCTCCTAAAATGGCATTCTTCGAGTTATAATTTCAGACACATAATATCATCATTTAGAATCTTCAATTCAGTTTCTAAACACTTTACCCTAAATTGTAGGATTCACCCTTCCGACTCAAATAATCTTCAAATTTTAAACAACAAAATTTTAGAAAAAGGTACGATCTTCTAGAATAACGTTTCTGATATTAACTTACTCTTTACTTAAATTAACTAAACCTCCTTAATATAACCTAATCAATTAATGAGCAATAATTTAATAAAAAATAACCATTAAATGAATAAAATATATTTTTCGTGAATTAAAACATCACATTCACATTTTTAAGATAATTTCACGAGTCTAACTTAAACATGTGGCTAATCCCACATCATTCCACATTCATCAAATCTCCTTCTCGACATCACAGCCTGAACTTTTATTTCTTCAGCATTCCGTCACCTTAATTTCCCTCCCTCCGCACGTCACCTCTTCCTCCCCTCCCTTCCCTTCGCGTCCGAATTCATAAATCCTGAATAGAAATCACCAAAGTCCCGTCGGAACAAACGCGCCGGTCTTGTCGAAGAGCGTATTTCAGCACAGACATATTATCGGGAACGCGTGTAGTCGACACCGGAGCGACGTTGATTCGTTTCCACGTTGAGCCGTTACTTTTATTGTAACTCGAGAGCGCGAAGTTGAAGGACGCGGGGCGGCGGGCGGCGGCGCGCACCGGCGTACGATCGATCGTGCGTGCGGGTCAGCGCGAGCCTGAATCAAGGGTTGGCGAATTAATCGAGCATATAATCGATGCCCCGCTGTCGATACACACGCGCGCACACAGTCGCGCGCGCGCGACCGAATGTGCGTACGCGTCCCGCTCGTCGATCACCCTCGGCCACGTCGACCCTTTCGCCGTTTGCCGTCGCGTAACGGCGCGTTACTCCAGAGCAGCCGGTAACAAGCGCGAGCGCCTATTGAGCAACTTCTTTCCGACTTTATTGCCGGGCGAAGAGAAACGACCGGGTGCGCCAACTTATTTACGGAGGACGATTGCGATAAGGCCGTTTTAAGGGAGAGGAGAGGGTTGGTCACTTGTAATTAAGTTCAGGTTTTCGGGCCGGGGGGCGGAGGGGGATGAAAAGGGTACTGTGAGATTGGGTGAGATCGAGTGGTGGGGAAAGGGATGTGCTTTGGAGAGTGCTTTACGCAGGAGAAATGTAGGGAAAAGTTAATCATGGTGGAGGAAGCAGGATGGGGTTGAAAAATTGATCGTTCTGATCAGTCGATTTATTTATAGCAATTTGTTTTTTGGCATATTGAACTTAGTTGCGCAATGGACGTAATGAGCGTATATAAGAAAGTATTTAGTATGTTTTTCGTGAAGGTTAAATTTAATTGTTTCGAATAGAATGATATGAAAGGTATTTTTATCCGTCTACTCACCGTCTGCTGTCTTCGCTGCTTGGCCTACTGCTACTATCATCTGTGTTTTCGTTTAATTTCTCGTAGTCGCAAACATCACTTACGGTCACTCACGATCACTCATAATCACTTTCTCCATTACTGAAAATCACTTTTTCGATCTAACAATCATTTTTTCGATCTAACAATCACTTTTTCGATCACTTACGATCACTCGCGATCACTTACGATCACCCACGATCACTTACGATCACTCGCGATCATTTACGATTACTCGCGATCATTTACGATCACTCGCGATCATTTACGATTACTCGCAATCACTTACGATCATTCGAGACCACTTACAATCACTCGCGATTACTTTCTCGATCACTTACGATCGTTTACGATCACGAACTATCACTTACTATTGATCACTTAGTGTCACTTTCGCGATCACTTACAATCACTTACGCGAACAATTATAATCACTTTCGTCTACTCACGTAAGGACTTACGATCACTTACACGATCAGTTACGCACGGTCAAATTATTCGCGGACTACGTAGGTCGAGACTGCCAAATATTTATTGCTCCCAGCTTCATATAACTTTCTAGGGATAGCCCCCACCTTTTTCTTATCCAGTATTCAATACCTTTTCCCCTCCATATCAATTATTTTCATAGTTTTACCTTATAATGACCAAACAAAATGGTGTGGTGGTAATCAAATCGGTGCGCAGATTCTTCTTGATAATGTGCATAACAATGTGGGATAAAGAAAGCAAATAAATTGCGTATCAAAAACGGTTGAACAACTGCAAATAACGATACAAAATTTTGTTGCCAAAGAAAATCTCATGCTGAAATAACATGAATTCCTGTCATTGTAACATAAAAATCATGTAATTATTGTGCCAAAATATTTTAATATTGCTTATAAAGAAAATCGCCAAACAACATATTTCTTTCTTGTAAAAATAACACGAAAAAAAGCTACATAAACGTTGGTTCCAGCATTGCCAACATGAAAACGCTACAGGAACTTTAGGCTATTATGACATGGTGATTTCTCTCGGTGAAAATGCGCCTAAAATACCTCCAATGGCTCAAAGCGTAATAGAGGTGATGTATAAGTTGATTTGGAAGCAAAGTATTTTTTCGACTTTTTAGAGATGGAGGTCCGCTCGCTCGTTGATCAATATTGATCAAATTTTCAAAAACAATCTTTTTTGCCTCCGTTCGCCCTTAAAACGGGCTTAAAATAGACTCTGTATCTCAATTCATAGCGTCATTGATGAGCAAATCGCTTTGGAAAAACTAATTTTTTCGACTTTTTTAGTCCCTTTTCAAAATTAGACAATATTTCGAAAAAAAAATTATTTTCGATTGGCCTCAAAACGCGTTCAAAGCTTCATTTGTCGCTCAAAAGTTTTGAGTCAAAACAAAGCAGTGAGGAGGGAATCGATTTGTAGACAATACAAGTTTCCTCTATTAAAGGAATTTCGAAAACATATTTTCGAAAACACGTCGAAAACATTTCGAATGAAGATGCTTCCTTCGGTTTCAAAATGTATTCAAAATACTTCTATAGGTATAGAAGGTAATTCGAGGAATCGGTCTTATCACACGCAAAATGTTTAATCCGGCTCGAAGGACCACAGATGAATCATCTGTATACCACATTTTTTGAACATTTGTATTAAGAATGAAATGTCAATGGACACACAGACGACTGTAGACGACTGTTAAGTTACTGAACCTCACACGGAAACATCGAATTCGCAGTGAACCCCCATTAGTATAATACCCACATCGTATTGTAACACTATTACTAAAAAATTACTTCTAAAATACCCCGTAAAGAATCATCATTTTTATTATAAAATTTTCTCTGTTCAGGTGTAGGGTTTTCGGAACGGTGGTTGGAATGTTCGGCGATGTTTGCGTTGCGCTTGAAAGGTGGCCGAGTGAAACAACATACCCGAGGTATTTCGGGAAATATTTGTGGCGGCGGGAATGTTTTCGGATGTTTTGCGGAGAAGTTTCGGATTTGAAAAGGTTTGCGGAGCAGGGTGAATGGGACGGGTAGTTTTTGTTGGGGTTTGGCGAGAGTCAATGAGTCGGTTTGGAAGAGGCAAAGGGTGTGGGAAAAAGAACGACAAAAACGGGTCGTTAAAACTATCCGTATCGTTATTTTGATATTCCTTCGTTAAATCACCATCATATTTCCTACCTCCACAAACCGGTTAATTTTACATAACCGAGACTGACAATGACAATCTCGTTTTCCATCCAAGGAACAATTCAAACTACACCCCACACAATTTTTCATCAGAAACAAACAAAAACCACCCCTCTCCCCTCATTAATCGGTTGATTAATCATCAATTATTTATTCAGCGCATTCGCGTAACCACTCTCATTACTCATTTCCGTTTCAATTCAAAGCGCCGCGCCCCAAAGCCAGTTCGCATTCAGCGACACCACTTCGCAAAAAGTCCTGAAGCTGTCTAATTGCGATATTAAGCAATGACGAGGTAACGCGGCACATCTCGTCATTGTATTACGGCGGAATCGAATGAGTTCGCGGTACGAAGGGATGGATTTGTATTTGAAGGGCGATACGCCGATGGAGGGAGGGGACAGGAGATCGAGCAATTAGCGAGCCGTCAGTGGCACAGTGGCTGACAGGAGCTATACAATCCTACTGCGTATTACAGCGATACGTGTGCCTTACTCAGCTGGCGGCGGCGTATTTCGTTGGGAACAGGCTCACGCTAACCCTAATTAGAATCTCTACAGACCGGTTACGCGTCGTTATATTACTCGTTATAATTGTACCGACTCAAAAGGGAATCCGCTGTAATGCGCTTCTACGTCCAGCATTGACACAAATCGACAATAATTGCCGACCCGGGTGCTCCGTGGGATAAGATTACGGAATCTTGTCACACGCGCGAAAAATTGCGGCTCGAAGTCGGGCCAATTCAGCGGATTTCGATGAACGTGCAGGGTTTCGATTGAATGATGATCGGATGTTGGTTGGGATTTTCGGTTGGTTCGCGGTAATGAGTAAATTGAAAGAAGGTGCTTTTGGGAAGGTTAGGTTTTGGGAAAGTGATACAATTTATCAAGAGATACATGGTGTAGAAATTAATGTCGTTATAAAATAATGTTAGATTCACAAGACTATACTGTTTTATATATCTCGGGCAGATTTAAAAAAATACGTAAAATCATATTTATCGAGCTCAATCAACTTTAAACTTCGACGATTAACTATTTAATCTGTCACAACTCAATAAGCAACAAATCGAAGTTATTTAACTGTTCAAAACTGTCACTTTTTGATCGATATGCTGTAATAGTATACAGAGTCAGACAGTTTAGATTTACAACTCGTACCACTCTATCCTCAATTCATACCACCATCATCCCGCGACTGTTTTTATACAAATCGTAAAAAAATCACCTCTCCCACTTTTCCACCACATCATCACACCTACAAATAATGTTCCCTCTATCAATATTCCTCCACTTTCTGCAAAAAATCACTAAACCAGATCCCGGAAAAGTTGAATGAAACTGATATAAAATCTTAATAACTCCTGCGCCCTGTGAACGCGAACGCAAATCCCGAAACACGAAGCCGAAACGTTGATAACCGTAATATGCCCGACAGGCCGTAATTTGATATCGCGAGCCGCCTAACACTAGTAACGATTAAATCCGCGATTGAAATACGGGCCGCCGAGCGAATAAAAACGTAATTGGCCGCCGATCATTTCATACGTACAATTAACGATAAAATTTTGATTCGCCGCGGCGCCGCCGAATTCCATCCGGTTAACCTCGAAAACGAAGCAACGAAATTATGGTCTCGCGTGTGCAACGCGCATCGAGAGAACTATTGTGGCCGAGCAACGAGAGCTAATGAATGCAATTATAATTTTAATTTCGAAGGTATTTAATAAAGGGTTGCATCGGAATCGTTGACGCGCACCCTACCTGCTCGCGCAACCGTGCGCCTCAACCCTGCGCACGGTAATTAGTAATTACGAGTTGACAGCCGTCAATTTCGAATCGTTCGGAATGCTTATCAAATAGATTTGCGGAATACGAAAGTTCCCGGTCGAATGTTCGTAATGACTCATTTGCGATTACTGCGCTGACGATGTCATTCGATGATTAATTCAATTCAAATTTATACGCACCGGCGAAAAACGCGCGATATTGCCGGGAATTGGAGTCGTTCGTGTCGCGCCGATATGCGCCGGAATAATTTCGTCCGCGAGTTCGTTTGGGGTAATCGGATCGCGCGATTTGGACCAAAACAGGTGTCGTGAATTAGTGTGTCGGTGGGAAATGTTCGAGTATTTTGGGGAGAGAAATATGGTGTACACAGGAAAAAGGGTTAGCCGGTATTCAGTGTTTAGATGTGTGAACATTTTTTGGGACATAGTTCTTGAAACGAATTTAATCCGAGACCTTTTTAGTTTTTTTTGTGAGTGCTTTAAATAGACACTTTTGGAAAATTTTGAAGGATATATTGTGGATTTAGTGATGAAACTGATTTATCATTTTTCGCAACTGTTAATTTCGTTCGTGCTAAAAAAAAGTTTACCAGTAAAAATGGAGAAATAGAAACAAATGTTTTTATTACCTTTTCTATTAGTCCGGGAGATTTAAATAATTAGACCTGGAGAAATTAAAAGACTTCTGTGAAAAAGAAATAAAATATGGTCAACATCGAGATTCGAACTCGGAAGCTTGTGAATGTCGGGCAGACTGTTTAACCATTTTTCCAAAATAACATGAGAAATCAATTGCTTTTTTAAAAAAGCTATTGAAATTCACATTTTCTAACTGCCTTCTATGTTGTCCTATATTCACATTTTTGCACGGTAGTTTTCTTTCTACAATTTTTATTTTAGTTTTTACATGAATGCCACTATTTTTTGTATCACGGTGTCCATTTTGACATAAATTTTATATGAAATAACATATACGGGTTTTACTGTTACATTGTTTTTTAGCCTTAAAAGTCTATGTACATGGATCCAGGGTAGTTATAAATGTACTATTAAAAATACACTGCCTATAGAGTATTTTAGCATAATTTTGTGATATCATACAATTTTTTACGACATTGAACACACTCTGAATTACTACAAAAATAGACCTTTTTAAAGAGAACAAAAATTAAAAATCACTCACGTTGATTTGTAGCGAAAAAGGAACCTCTGCAGAATCCTACGGTAACCACATCCGCGACAGCTCTGTTCTTCCCGGTGGCCTCAGACTAGATTTTTTGCGGCGCTGTATGAATTGTCGCGTCGTGACTCGGCTCAACTGACGCAGGGCTGCAAAAAACGCGAACAACGAAAAACCGCATGAAAAACGTGTCGATAACGTGTGAATATCTAATTAATATTAAATTCAGCGCAAACTCATTCACTCGGCGAAAGAAAATAAATATTGATTGTATTGGCGTTGAGCTACAACGAGCGTGAATAATTAAGTTACCGTGCTTTCGCTGGCACACACGCTTTTTTGTTTCTCTTTTTGCATTACGGACGGCCGGCTGTTTCGGCCAATTTGCGGCCGAGTCAACCGGACGTTCGCGATTCAATTAGGCTACCAACAGCGCGAAATTTGCTCGAATCAAATGAAAAGATTGAAAATCAATGCACGACGATTGCTTTAATGGGACACTCACGTGTCGATTGTACTGTTTGCCGTCGGAGCATCAAACCGATACCGATATCCGATCGATCGCACGATCATTTTTATCATCCAGTTAATTTTTGCACGAAATCCGTATTTCTCCCTCGCAATCCCCCACATTTTTAAACAAGCAATATATCTGCTTTTGAAGGTCTGTCGAATTGTCAGTCAAAATTTGAATTAGCGTTGTCGCGCCAAAACTATTTTTTTACAAAATAGTTTTATAAAAACTATTTTTTTACAAAAAAGATTTGTAAAAACTTTTTTTTTTACAAAACGTTTTTAAAAAAAAGTTTTGTGAAAACTTTTTTTTACAAAATAGTTTTGTAACTATTCATAAGTAAATTACTTAACTTTAATCAACAGAGCCAGATTACAGAAACATATTCTAAAACATAATTTGAAAATATTTAAAACATATTTTCAAATTATTTTTCAAAACAACATACACTGTTAGAACAGTCCAATTGCCTCAACCAGGAATCTTATTACCTCAAACGGAATCTTCTTGTCATAAGAGGAATCCTCTTGTGGTAAGAAGATTCCGGTTAAGGGAATCGGATTTTAAAAAAAATTTCTTTGAGTGTAGTTTGAAAATAACCTTTTTGGTTTTTAATTGTGAGGTTAAAACAATCGTAGTTTCCAAATGCATATATTCCGCGCGTATGTATCAAAGTATGTTAATATATTACCAAAAAATATACCAATAAATAAAACTAAATTACTTTTAACGCGGAATCGCCAGTTCAAACTCACTCTCCCGAATTTGTATCCTATTAAAAAATCGCCTCTCGATCAAAAGCACCGCCGATTATAAAAGCGAGCATTTGCAATCAGTGAAGAAACGCCGGCAATACTTTTTCACGGCTCGCAACCTGTCTGCCCTTTATTTATGTAACGGCGACGCATGTGAAATTTCGCCATTAGACCAAGTCCGACTCGATCAGCGCGGCCTTTGTGTGCTAATTGGTTTCCGGGGTGGTTAACAAAAATCCAACGAGCGGCGCGCTCGGTCGCGGATTGTTCGCGCAGCGAGAGGCTTCGGCGCAAGAACAATCTGATGAATAAGAGGGGTCGAGCTGCACTCGAGGTTATGGCCACACGATGACAAGGGGCCGCTCAAAGTGGACTGTCTTTTCGAGAGTCGAAGTTCAAACGAATGACTGACTGATGGAGGGTCTTGTTATCGAATCACGCGGTTAATTATTTTATTCTTATACCCCAGTTGTACCCTTAAGGTGGTTTATCAGTACTAAAGTCACGGAGTTAGTGTCTTTTTATTTTGCGTTGTTAAAATAGTTTGTTTGAAAATAATCTTGTAGTCAGACGATAGATTTTTTGTCGGAGCATAAAATGTAGTGCATAAAAATGTGTTAATCATTTTGTTATATTGCGTAACTCTTGGAAATACGATTTTTGTCACCTCAAAATCTCCTTCCAAAAACTGAGAGAAACAAAAGAATTGCTATAATTCATTTTCTCTTGAAAGATTCTCCTGATCTGAACAAATTGAATGACTGCGTTTTTTGTAAAAGAAATTATTTTAACGGTATAAATTGGAAAGATACTAATTTAGTAACTTTTAGCTAATAAATCACCTTAAATGTGAACCAAATCTATGCTTGTATTGGAAAAAAATAGAAAAATTGTACTAAAATGTTGAGACAAAATGTTACATATACCATATTGAAATTTTATTAATTACTTGCATATAATTTTGTTTTACTATATATTATGTGAAATTTTAGTCATTTTCTCCGTGTTTTAAATCTACATAAAATGTTATAACCTATATTACTTGTGTTACTATATGGAACCAGTGCAACACCCATTTACAATATCATACAATAAATAATAATTATTAACCTGAGAGAAAGAAACAATTCCTGAATAATTTTATTAGATTTAGCTTTTGGTTTTAAGATTTCAGACTGCGCGTGGAAGTGTTGTATCGATAGTGATGTTTGGCAAGTCGAGGCCACTGGCAATAGGTAGGCAGATTCGGAATCATTTGATTGATGCTGGCGCGCGGGATCGGGAATCGGCAGTGGGAAAAGGGGTGGGAAAATTTAATTAACGTAAATGCCGCTGCCACAGCCAGTGGTACACGACGTGCGTGGCGATCGCTCATACGCGACCCTCTCTGCCTAACTGCACCCTTGCCCTGACCGGCTTATTAAACACTTTCCCCTATCCCGCATGCTTTCATCTACTGATCCGCCAAACGGACACCAAAAGGGTTTCGCCACTGTTTCACACTTCTTGTCCCAGCAGCGAAATATGTTAAGAATGACTTTAATCAAATCCGAAGCTGGATTCGCAATTATTTCTGAAGACTTTTCGATATTAAACTCGCGATTAATACCGGGTTAGGTAGTGACGTTTAAAAAAGTTCGATTACAATTTGTTGTTGACCAAACGATAATGTTGTTGACCACGATATTTAGCAATGACTCTGCGACCATTTTAAATTTGTTATCGAAATTGCGCCTGGCGATTAATGAATGAAGCATTAATCTCGTAAAACGCACGTGCGCGCTGCACAGCTTTTATAGCTACTCATTGTGAATTATGATCATCAAAATTGTGGGGCTTAATGGCAAACTAAACACGAGCGGACAGACGCTTATTTTTATGGTGACAATTGAGGCCGCCGGTTTAAACCGGCATGCAATGCGCGCCACTTTTACGGTTCAATTAAATCCGTCCGCGGTAAATCACGTTCGATTTAGAATAAATCTTGCCCGGAAGATGGCCAGACGTGATCGATCCGTCTCGTTATCGAATCTGTGATCCGTTCTATAATCCGTGAAACATAATTAGAAGCCGGAAACGGACTGAGTTTAACCAAAATATCTTTATGCGGGCAATACGATTAAAAGGAATCGTTACTTAGACTGAAAAAAATATTCGGTAAAGATGACCGACTGTTCGGTTGATTTTATGGACAACCAAACGAGCGGTTATATTTACCGAATGAGTTAGTTAGTTGTTACACTCTTAAAACTATCCGAATATCGGAGCCGGAATCTTCCCGTCATAGGAGGAATACCCCAATTGGTGCGCTGAATCCTCCTGCCATGGGAGGATTCCGGTTTAGACAATCGGATTTTTATGATTTTTAACAGTGTACAAATGTCATTTCTTTCGAATAACCTCGCAAGACGTTTTACTTGCAAATTGACCTAACAAAAAATACATTTCACATAAATTTAATCAAAACGAAATCAGTCAAAATATTAGAAAAACAAGAAACGAAACTTTTTGCGGATTTACATCTGTTCAAATAATAAATGAATGTAAACAATGCGCCGGGTAATTCTATAATCTAACAGGCGAAACAACAACGTGTCGTCGCGAGTTTACGCGCATGCGCAGATGGAACTTCAGTTCTGGTAACATACCTGTTAGGTTAGCTTAATGAAAAATGCGCAGTTGTCCATAAAATCAACGTAAATTTTCGGTTACGGTAACCGAACTTATAAATTGATAATGGCAATCGAAAATTCGGTTGTTTTAACGAGCAATTTCGCTTAACATAACCTAACGTCAAACAATGAAACATATTTCATTACGATAACTGGCTCGTATTTTTCTCAGTGTAGAAGATGTCTAAATGTCAGAATCAAATTTGGTATTTTGAGAAGCTGCAGCGAATCCGATTTTGAAATTTCTATATGCTAACCTCAAGTACCAAAGGAAAAGGTAAAAATAAAAAGTGTACACTTCAGTCTACATTTATCAGGACTATATGCTCCAATATAAAAAAATCTGCTCGTTCATCTTCTGTGCTCAGAATAAGAATCAATCTCGAAAAAAAGATTTTTACATCATCAATTTTTTTTCTAGATAGCCGGCTGTTAATCGCTATATAATAAAGGTGATACCCAAGTTGAAAGTGGAAGGATTAGTTTCTTCGCGGGCCAGACCTGGCACTTTTGGGACTGGCACACAAAAGTCCCTTCCGCTGTGACGCACTTCGGTTCGCGACACTTATTTGCATTTCTGGATCTCAGTAAGAAGCCCTTTGAGCCGTCCTCGGACCAGCGGGGCAGGTATTTCGAGAACAACTGGCTCACGTGGACGAGCATATTTCATCTTTGCATGTCAAAGGCTCGAATACCTTCTGCCTTTTATATTAAATCCGGGGACAAAGTCTCTTCGAAGTATGTCGAATGCGGAGAGGTCGCCGAAACAATGCTCATTGATGAAATGGCAAGCTCGTTGAAATACGTGATAAGATCGAATGCAAAATGATATGAAGTCTTATGAGAAAGTTTTACTTTCATAGATCTATTAAGATTTTGAGCTAACTGAATGAAACTGTAAAATATGCTGAGCCAATGAATATATAAAATGAAATAAGGGTAATATATGGGATTATCTTCTAGTCCCAGTCATCCAACTTCAAGGTTCTACTTTAAATCCATGAGAGATCATCGCAACATCCTTCATAAAATTTGAATTTTGCATAGAAGAATAAATCTGTAATTTGAAATGAAGACAGTCAGAGAATGTATCTAAAACCTCCTCCTGTTCGCTTCGTTAAGTACAAATGTCTCCATCTACATGCCCCGCAGATCAATAATTGTTCCTTATCACTCGCATTTCCATCGTAATAACTCGCCGAGAAAGTCTAATATGTACATTAGAGATGAAGACGCGTGTAATTGAATTGTTCCGCGTATTCCGTCGGCAAGTGGTATTTGTGCAACGGTGGAAAAATAGCGTCGAGAAACAACACATCGATAATGCCTTTGCCCATACAGCAGTGTATCCGGGGCTTATCTCATTTATTACCAGGTTCTCTCGGTTAGCCGGCGAAGAAACCGGCTCTCGTCTCGTTCATCGGTTATTTTACAACCCCGAGATAGGGGCGAGTAACGTCTTTGTTTTCACCGCAGCCTTCCCTCGCATTCACTCGGCGTTCCCTCGCCGGCACATGCCAGCGTCATCGGCGCGGGGCAAAAAACAGAGAGGCAGATAAGAAAGCGGCTCGCTTTAACTCGCGCCGAGTCGCCTGATCGGAGCCACTGGTCTGCGAAATTGTGTCTCGTTGACGGGGCTCCGGAGTTGCTGCAGTTGACCAGGCTTCGTTAACGGATGTTAATGTCTAATCTGCAAAGGGAACGCGTTTAGGGTCTAGCTAACTGTTGCAGAAGCAGACGACCGATAAGGAGCGGTCATAAACACGAACTGATAAAGGCAGTTGGCACGCGGAGGATGAAGGCTGTTGAGTTCCGCCTGGCCTCATTGATTTTGGACGCTGGCTGGATGTGCCGGTCGTTTCAGAGAACGTTGGATTAAAATTGGGGGCATTGAAGATAATTAAGTCACGTTTTTCGAAGTTAGGATATAGTACAATTTATATCAAGAAAATGAATGCTACAGCCACAGCATTTACCACATTTACCACCACTTTGATGCTCGTTTTAGGTAATATGGCGACAGAATTTCCTTCTCTTTCCGTTCCAGCCAAATCTCCCCAAAAAATCCAATGAAGACACCCATCCGTCACCGTTCTGCAGATCGCCCGATAACGCGATTCTTCCGACCTGTAATTTAAACGAACCACTTGCGCTCATTCGATCGCGCTCATCTGTTCGTCCGGAACGCGTCGCGGGTTCCGCCGCAGTGCGATAAATTTCTTGCCAGGGCGTCATAAAATGATAAGATAGTGCGTTTGTCACACTGCCTTATGGATGGAAAGGTAGGAAAGAAGCGTAACGCGGCGCATGCACCCGGACGCACCGGCTGTCAAGGATAAATCTCGCGCGCCACGGATTTTTCACATATCTTTCGGAGTTCTACAAAAATTCCGTCTCGCCGTTCTAAATTCCGGTTATCTCGCGCGTTTCGACAGTAATGTGCCGGCGTATTATGTAGGAGCGTCCTGTGCACCGAGCGTCCCTTTTACATGGGAATCCACGGTGCCGTTTAGCGTCAGATAACGGAAACGTATGAGAGACGGGGCGAAGTCACCCTTATCTTAAGAGTACCTACTCAATAGTTACACATTAGCCCAATCTCGCGCCTCGTATTCAATATTTGCTCGGCGTCGCAACCTGCCTAATATAGAGCCAACTCCCAGTCTGGTATACCTCTGACTTTCCATCGTTAATTTTTGTTACAGCAACCGTATCTTCTGCAACACATCTTGGTAGGACTTTTTCCAGTCCTGTATCGTATTTACAATCTATCTATTGATTGAGAACCACTCGTCAACGTCTAAACTTCCAAATTAGGGAATTCCATTAATGAGAAGCAACTCCCTTATCAGGCTTCACACTTCGTCTTAACCATCGGGTAATTTTGTCCGAATTTCGCCTGCAACCCAAAGCGCACGTTCGCAGCACACTTGGCAAAGTATGGTTTACGCAGGCTTAGGGTTACTTATACTTCGGGTTATGTGTGTAATGTGTGCAGCAGCGCCTCGGGGTAGGTGCTTGTGGTAAATCTAATAATGTTGTAATGTTGTTAACCTAACGTCTCCCGCTCTTCGCTCCCCGACCAAAGAGTGGCGTGCCTCGTGCACGGACTTACTCCGCAAGTTTCGACTATGCCTGCCGGCTCGCGCCATGCCGGGAATTTTTAAGACCTGTAATTCACCCTGATGGAAATAGTGTCTTTAATTTTTATTTTAGTTAGTTTAAAATTAGTTTGTTTTTTGTAGATTATTTGGAATCTTAGAAAGTAAAACAATAATGCGTTACTGCATTAGGTAAGTTTTGACATTTTCATTCATCAGCCAGTTTCTGAATAGAAGTTGGAAAATAATGATCGGATAGTAAGATGCCTTTACTTGAAATTGATAACTCTTCTGAAAAAGATGTTGCATTTGTTGGCATTATCAGATAAATGAAGGACAAATGTAGGATTGTCTCCAGCTTGACCCTTATGAAGAACATTTCTAGAAAGTGATATCCTCAAACCTCAGTAATATTCTTCTGAGGTTAGTGATTAGCTAAACCATTTGAGATGATAAATGGCACACATTATTTCCGAAAAGTGTTCACTTCGAACTCCAAAATTCAAAATTCCCAAGACAAATCTCCAAACTTTCCATCCAAACATTTGCGTGAAGTTGGCCGAATCAAACAAAGTCTCCATGTGACTCAAGTAAATACAGAATATCACAGCCCCGCACATTAATCCGATTAAATTTAAATTCCGCGAAAAATGATCGTTAAGGCAGCGGAAGCGTCGCGGGACAAGGTAAGCCGAACGCAGTCACCCAAGGGTGTTCCGCAAACTATGCTCGCGAAAAGTTTAACACAACTTCATAACATCGGCGGCGCGCAGGGTGCGAGCGAGATGGAATATTTGGCAGTGAGAAGGGATTCCAAGTGGATGGTCCGGGGCAAAAGGAGGCCGGAGCAAATTTGTTCTAGCGTGAGTTTACATGGGTTACGTTAAGTATATAGGTGTCTGGGGGTAGTTAGCTGTATCTATCGAGCTAAAACACACCCTGTATGCTAGTTGAGACGTCGTACCGCGAGAAAGATAAGAAGTTGAGCGAGCTTACGACTTTCAAGACCCACGCGTTGTTCAATTATCGAGATATGCATATTCATACGCTCGCTGAAAGTGCGCGATTCCAGCCCCCACAGAAACTGTGGCGTTCCTGTATAATTCCTTCGACTGAAAAAGTTTGCCTTCAGATTCCAGGTGAACGACACCTCAAGAGGCTAGTTTAAATTAACAAATATGTAACTTTCAACATTTTTGTACTTGGTCAGAGACACGAGTCCAAAGATTGATTCACTATCGCTAAATGATTTGGTTAAAGCGATTTGGTTGCGACAATAAAAAGTTTGGCTTTAGGGTAACTATTTTGATTGTGTTGAATAATCATTACCAAAATTTTTAATAGCATCTTTACAAATCGTTTAATTCGCGAAATGCTGTATAAATTATGCACAAAGCAAGTAATCAAAGAGCACTTTTTCCTTGCACCACTTCCACATCGATTCCGGCAGTAAAATGTTCGACACGTGTTCAGGACGTGTCGCTCTTGAGATGATTTAACGCGAGCGCAGAATTAAATGATAAAACGTGTAACATTATTCAATGTTTTACGTATGTTAACAACGTTTCGCGCGTGCCGACGCGAATTCTCATTACTCGCACATTCCATAGTGTTGTGATCCTGCAAAAATCAACAAACGGACCTAATGTAATTGCTTTCGAACGATTAATTTCTAGCATGCAATTGAAATTTTCTGCTCATCGTTGCTGAAACACACGTATCTATTATACGCGTTTAATTTTGCTGGATTTTGTGTTACAGTGTATGCTTTCATAAGCAGCGTACACGTGCTTTGCGCAGCTGTGTGTACCTGTCCAAAAAGATTTAGGACCAAAAGTAATTCGAAACATTTTCGGGCGCTTTGCTTTAATTGAAAAGCATTCGGGCGCCGGCCTTTATTTGATTTTTATTTGACGCCACGTACTGCTCGCGTACGTTTCATTCCAGTGTTTTCTTCCACCGGAAACTCTTCTTTTGTTTAAGTTGAAGTTGTCAATTATATAAATGAAATAGGTAATGTATGGACAAATACGGGTTAGCTTAATCAAATGTATTAGACATAATCATCTCTGAGGCTAATATTACTGAAATAGAAAAGATGCAGAAGGCAATCTAACTCTATCTTTCTAACCTTCTTTCAAGCTCTAACCTAAAATAAATGATGCAAAAAATGTTTCTTAAACGCAATAAATAAAAATTGTACATATTACATCTTTTGACTTCTGAAAAAGTGTGCAATACCAATTCTGAAGTGAGATTTTCAAAATTCAGAAAACATACAAACAGGAAAACCCCCTTAAACTCTCTCCAATGAAATTTGCATCAATCCCCACATTCGATGACGTTCGATCGCAATCATCGTTTGCGTCCTGCCCCTGAATAATTTCGCCTGCAAACACATAAGTGCGCGACGGCGTATTCGGCGAGCAAGTGTCGCTTTTGGTCGTTTTTCGAGGCGCAAAAGTAGCGCTTTGGGCGCGCCTGTGCGACGCAGAAAGGTCACCGGCAGGGGCAGTAGGGGTGAGTAATTAATA
>JABFPB010000630.1:0-34532 GCA_022817645.1 Ceratoteleas bidentatus
AGGGAAAATATCGTACACACTACGGGGGGAATTTCGATTTCTTACTCGTTCCTTCCAGAACTCGGCTTCGCCTCGTTCCGGAAGTTTCGAAATACGAAATTCCCTCCCTAGTGGTGTAATGTACTAATTCTAATATATGTTTAATATATTTCCAATATACTGAAAATATATTGGTAAGTCGATATTAGTTAACGCAACGGTATCTAGTAATTTAGTAGTAATTTAGTTAAATTAAAATAATGGGTCATACATTTGAGAGACATTTGTGTACGGAAATTTTGTATACAGAAGTTCCATTAAGTTTAACCACACGTGTTTCACTTCAATGAAACAATTTCTACTAAACTCAGTTTATTAATTTCTGTTTATAAAATGAATTTAGTAGAAATTGGTTCCAAAGTTTTGTTTGTTAGGGTTTGCAGTAACAACTTACAAATTCTACCACGGCAGGCGTATTTTTGCCGCTGAAAGAGGTAATGGTTC
Organism: Ceratoteleas bidentatus; assembly: GCA_022817645.1. Classification (NCBI taxonomy): domain Eukaryota; kingdom Metazoa; phylum Arthropoda; class Insecta; order Hymenoptera; family Scelionidae; genus Ceratoteleas; species Ceratoteleas bidentatus. The sequence goes on from JABFPB010000630.1 coordinate 484, forward strand.
GGCGGATACTACAGTGAAAATCAGTTAAAGTGATATTTCACGACACCGAATCCTGCTTTATCGACTTTTATTGTAATCACACGTTTGAATAAAAATATCTTAAGGTGCAACGTTACTCGAAGTTACTAGAACTAGTGTGATTCATTATTACATTGTTAAAACATTACAATTTCAATTGAAACTAAATCAATAAATTTTCTCACTCTGGGAGAATGTCCTAATCGATGAACAAATGTTTTTTGTTGTATTTTTTGATAATCAATGTACCGCGTTTTCGAAGTGGGAAAATAAACGTGGTACATTAGTAAATAAAATGTATTGCTCACAGGATTTTCTTCTTAACAGCCCAACATTATCCCACGTTCAGAGAATGTTTTAAAATGATTTGTAATTAGATATTCGTTATTTTGTCTGTAATAATAAGAAACACCCTATCGCCGTGGCAGCATATTTGCTATTTCACCTTAAGTTGACCACGTACCCTGGTTAAGAGTTCATTGGAAATTAGTACAGAAATCGTTATTTTTGTCTGATATCAATCTGACATCAACAATACATTGGTTGTATTATTGATGTCTGATTCATAAAGAAAACGGAAAAAGAAATATGGAAACACTCTAAATATGAGTCAGAAACTGTCTATTTCTCCTATTTTCAAGCTAGAAACTCACGAAAAAAAACTTAAAAGAAAATCGTTAAAAATGTAATAACTACCTTAATAAATCAACCTAGGTAAGAGGGGGCGCGGGCGAAAAGGGAAATTTTTGAAAATATTTTAAAAGGGTAGGGGGTTTCAGCATGATTCATCAAAGACACCGAAACGTATCGGGACAAGTCGACACGTGTCGGGGCTAAACAAAACGTGTCAAGACAAGTCAAGACGTCTCAAGAAAAGTCAGGATGTTAAACATTTTCACAATTTGTGTACATTTCTTGCAATACACAGTTTGTTTAATTGTAAGAAATTTAGAAAAATTGTTGAACTGTCTGATGAGTAATTTTATATGTCAATGAAAAAAGCACTGGTTGTGTCTTCAAATCGCATAATCACAACGAAAGAAAATCGCTATTTTTACCTGCAATATTCTTTTGAGTAAAATGCAAGTTTTTCTTGTCTAGATAAACGATAGTTAAATTCACAGGTTATTTGCAAGAAAACTATAAGTTTGTTTAGACTAGGAAAACTTTCGAAAACTAATGATTTTCTAATGATAAACTAATGTTTAACATTGCAGAGATGAAACGAATTTTAGATCGTAACATTTTCACGTCGAATTAGAAATGAGGTTAAAATTCGTTGTAGGCAAAAGGTTGACTCATTACAACTTGTACAATGTCCAAATGTACAATATATATTTCTATATCCAAATCTTTGAATGTAAAACTTGACTTTTTCTTTAGCGGAAATACACTCCTTTACATGCAGAAAGATCAGTACAAATAATAATTATGCTCCCAATGAATTCAAACTAAAATAACATTATGAACGCCTCTACTAAACCTCGATTGTTTCAGTTTCATAATTATAATCGTCGGAAAGTTGAATTCTCATTGATTTCGTAACGTATTCTTCATATAATTTCAATATCGAACCGCCTCCGATAAATGCGTTCCGATAAGATTAAAATGCATTCGCTTCGCAGTAAATAAATTCCATGCGCTCCACAGAACCAAGAAATTACCGATTCATAGAAAGACTAATAAATGGCACTTGACGAGGAAATGGCAAAATTATTTCCATTTGACTCTCCTTAATACGGCTGCGCGGCGCCCTTTTTATTTCCCGTATATCGCGATATCGTTTGCTTGTCACGTTTTCGCCATTCGCTTCGGTTCACCGCGAAATAAATATAAGTACATACTTACGAATGCTTTTTATCGCCTGCGATGTCTTTATGCGCTCTTACATCGTGAAAACGCAAACAAACAAAACACAAAAGCTATAATCAATTGTTCAAGCGAACAGCCTGTTTCGATTAAATCGATTCAACAAACTGTGAAAAATCATTTTTAATAAACATAAAGCTTAATTGTTATTTAGCGGCGCGCATAATGGCTGATCCGCCGCGAGTTGGGGACGAAATAAATTATTGTGCCGTAATGCAGTGCGATTATATCTGGCGGAATTTCCCTATGGCCGGGGAAACAATACCGATGAAACATCAATAACGTCTAATCACCCTGATATAGGACCAATTCGCCTGTTTCTCCGCAATTTCGACCTAAGCGTTCACCACAAATCACAGGACGCAATCCAGCGCCACCCCTCACCCCGGCGCCCGCTCCCCTTAGAATATTTGAACGTGATCAAATCAAGAGACACGTTTGTTTTCATATACGAGCGCGTCACATTATTCGCGCGCAGTATTCAGATTCGGTGCATTCGTCGGTTATCGCGACATCGTTCGTTAATGAATTCGACATTTTGAATTTAATTTGGTCCGGGAAAATGATCGAAAGAGGAGTCACTTTATAACGTGCCAGGGTTGCGGGTTATTACTTTGAGGTGATATTTCGTGATTATGAATTGATAATTTATCAATATGTTAGAATATTTGTCAAGTTTACGAGTTAGTATAGTCAAATAGTTTATGTATAGAGAGATGAAAGTACTGCTGTTAAAATATGAATTTAAATACACTTAGAAAAATAGACTGTAAAAAATACAGTCTAGACTGTATTTTTTACAGTCTATTTATCTGGGTGTATCTTTTGTGGCATGTTTTAAATATTTGTATAATATCATTTTAGGGAATTTAAAAGTCGAAAATGAGAAAATATCAGCAACTTGCTCTTGCGATAAGATCCTAAGTGCAGATTAAGATTATTTAGTCCAAGAAGATGGAACATTTCCGGGTTTTTCCCGTGGCGTTCGTCTCATTTTTCAGGTACTCCTTCCCCTAAAGACAAAAGTTCGTAACAGAAAAGTACAAGAATCAAAACCTGTGACTTCTTGTAAAATGTGTTTTGAAGATGTTGATGGCACCTCCCCGTGAAATGAAATTCGAAATTCACTGCTCGAAAATGTTATCAATTTCAATTTTTTCTACTTCAATTTTTTGTAAAGAGTATTATTTTCTTTAAATGCAGAGGTTTTACCAGAAAATTCGAAAGTTTAAAGTGTTAGTGAAATTTCTCGGTTCATGTTTACTATTTTCGTATGATAATTATTAAACATGCACATTTGCACAAACGGTACAGTAAAAATTACATAAAAACTTAGTTCGTTATTTTTCTTCGTTGCATCATTGGTTACGAGCAGTAAAACTAAAATAAGTTATCTCACAACTCTGTAATACTTTACGAGATGTTTACTTTGACATAAAAACACCTGCGCCAAATTTATCTAACGCGACAAAATAAATATATCTTTACAAGCTACTATATTAGATACATTTCGGAATGTTAACTGAACAATAACCTAAAAATTCAGCAAATTAATAAGGTTGTATTTGTTTTTGTTAATTTTTTTCTCATAAATTATGTACACTCTATCATCGAATATATAAAATTCATGTTATCTAAGTGTGTTAAATTACATTATACTGTAATTTAACACAAAAAGGGTAAAAATACATATTATTTTGTCTAAAAACTGTAAAAAATACATAGTACGGTGGATCTACACATTCTTACAATGTGCATTTACAGTGTAATGTAAATTTTCTGTTTTTTCATTCAATGTTAAATTTTATTACATAGTTCATAGATGTTCTCATGTCATGATAACATTTTATTCTGGAAATCCCTTTCATAGACCATTTTCTGTAATGACATAAGAGGACTGAAAAAATACAAGTTATTCCTAAATTGTTTAACCCGTCTATGGTATTTAACTTCCTTACGCATTAACCACGTAATTCTAAGTAACCATTCAATTCTAACAAATTACGACATTAACTAAGCACTTTTCAAGCACGTGCCGAATGCTATTGTCTGCAGTCTAAAAAATATTGCCTGTACATTTTTCTGTAAAATACTGTGTACATATTTTTAAATATTAAAAAACGTGTACTAAATATCTCCTAACTGTTAAATATATGACATTAAACATTTACTACATTTTTTGTGCTGTCAGTGTTCTGCGTTCTTAGGGTACTTTCATAAATATGATATTCAGATTTAAAGAATTAATGCTGTAACATTAATCCAAATAATAATAACTTATTCTAAAAAGGTTTAAGCAAAACTGGGAGGTGGATTCTAAATGGTTAAGGAATTCGTAAGACTACTTCCTAAAAAGGAAATCCTTCTGGAGAAGTTTTTCTGGAAGAAGACAGCACATGCACTTACTTTCTACTTCAGCCAATAGTATCTACTTGAGCCTAAGTATGACTCACTTGTTTCTTACTTGAGATAAAAATTGCCCGGGATTTCTACCTGGGTAATGATGTCCCGGATTATCTGCCCTTTGTCCAGGTGCCAACAACTCTTGACGACCCAAAAATTTTTACCTTTTCGCAAGATGCATATTTCTTCACTTCAGGCGAAGAGTTCAGTGTAACTTCGAAGCTGCTAGCGGGAACATCTCCGAACTTCTCGAACAGTGTCTGTATTTCGCGTAGCGATTTCTTGGTGGAGGGTACTGCAGCAATATTTTGAACGGTCGTGTGTTTGGTTCACTGTGTGTTGTAGTGCGCGATTATTTGTGTATACTGGATAACACGAAGCCTTGAAAACATGGATCAGTTGTTAGTAAAGTGTGGCCCCTGCAGGACGTCGCATATAATCGCCCAACTAGTAAGTACAAATTGTTTTATCGATTTAAACATTTTTAATTCGCATTAAAAATAAAATGATACGAGGCTATGCGCACCGCAGAGTAAACTAGAGTAAACGAGAACAATTTGAGGGAGTACACGGGAGTAAATGAGGGCAAAGTGAGGGAGTACAGGGAAGTAAACGGGAGCAATGTGAGGGAGTTCACGAGAGTAAATAAGAGTAAATGCACTGAGAGAAAAGACCGTAGCTAAAACGCGACGTTTCTTCTCTCTGTGTGAGAGTAAGAGTAAATGAATCGTTTACTCGCTTTTACTCAAGTTACTCTCCTTTACTCTGCGGTGGGAATAGCCTCGTCCTATTTTTTTAAACTACTGTTTTGTTTTTAGTCTGTTAATTTTTAAACTGTTTTATTAATTAGACTAATTTCACTAATTAAAGCAAAAAGTGAAAAAGTAGTAATTGTATTAATAAAAACTTATTTACATTCATACATTGATAATATTCTTAAAATTTCAAGGATTTTGTGATGAATACTGCCGCTTGTTTTTTTTTATTTTTTAATAAGTGAGATTGAGTGAAAATTCATTTGTATGGGTATTCTAACTGGTTATTATTCCATTAAGTTAATAATACGAAGTTAAAGTCATGTTAAATTCCAACGGAACAAAATGTTCTTTAAACATTTTAAACGTTTTAGACGTATCCCTAGTAGAAATTGCGTTTAGCGCCTTGCTAGCGCCTCGCCTCCTCGCTAGCGCCTCGCCACCACCTCGCTAGCGCCTCGCGAGAGTCGAGTACCGCTAGCTAGATTTCTACTAGGGATGTTGTACATTCAACGTTTAATAAATGTTCATAAAACGTTTAAGGTGATTTGTCAAGGTGGGTCTATGCATAGAACACCACAAGTTACTGAGCCAAAATTTAACGTTTTTTTAATAACAAAAACTGTGTCGGTCAAATCAAACACAATATCTAAAAAATTCGGCGGGTACGTTTTTTATATTAAGATAATTATTATACGAAGGGCCGGATATTTCGGGCGCCAAACAAAAAGCCACTCTATCATGGAAATGATAATATATTTTTTGATAATTTCGTTAGTACAAGTTTTCTTGATACTATTCAAATTTTTTGTAATGGTCATAAGTATAAACCAATTAAATCTCACTATCTTCCAACTCATAAACTTGGATTATTCCAAACATAAGCTATTGGTTAGATAGTTATTTACCTGAAACTATTAATTGAATTATAAATTTTATTGTGTATAAAATTTGCTTGACATAATACAATGCTATTTTCATTTAACTCAGCGTTAAAATTTTGAATTTCAATATTTAATTTCTCGAGAACTAGATGGAAAAGCTCGTTGAAATTTTGGCAAAGAAAAATATTCACCATATATTTTCACATAAACGTTTCTGAAAGTTAATCTTTAGCTTTACTTTTTGTTTGCATGTCCTTAAAAGAGGTATAATTTTGGCTTGGTAACCTGAGCCAGTTTTTCATTTAACCTACCTTTATGAATCATCTAAAAAGGTTTGTGTTCCATCTGGGAAGTCTTTGTAAAATAAGTTCACTTACTGAAAGTTTAGAGAGTATAAAATCTGTCCATAGGTATTTCTGAAGATACTTAAAATTTGTATTGTTCCTTGTTCAAATACGAAAAGTAGTTCTTAATCTTGTTGAGTTTACGTATTTTGAAAATATGCAGCATTCCTAGGCGTAAGAAAAATCCCCTAAATGCAGGGTTTATTCATTTTATTTGTTCGGGGAAAAAGGTTAATTTATGCGAATCTTTTTCAGGCATCTGAAGACATTACAATATCTAAAATATTGGAAGAGCAAAAAATATTGAATGAAAACGGATCACCTTACTGGCACAAAGCGTATTACGAGGGGATGAGACAAGCGCAATTAAAAAATAAAGCTGCTTTGTCGTTAGGATCCAGCGAGGGATATTCGTCTTATGAATTCACATCTGCCGAGAAAAATATATCTCGTAAGTATTTCCCTGGTTCTATACTATTACTCTGCAAATTACCCCAGTAATTTATTTCAATTGTTTTATATCAAACTGGTTTAAAAAATACACACAATAATAATTGTAACTTAATGAATAACTTATCAACATGCACCAATATTTTTCGTTCTGAAGTATCAATTTTTTAAAGTTAAACATTCTTAGGATAACATAAATAACTTCGAATTGTTCCAACCTTCCATTCTTTTCAACCCCGTTTTTTGCGTCAGCATATTATTCGGTCTTTGCTTTTCAACGATTTCTCTATTACAAAAAACAGCTGCAATTGCAATTATTCACAATGCGCATTTGTTTCCAACTTCACCGAAATTTCAATGTAGTACAAAAAATACTAACATCTCAAAAATATCTAATCAAGTAAACTCATCCCTCCAACCAAAACTAATTCTAACCAATCTCTACAGGTCTACCGACGTCATCCAGCGATTCTAACCCAACCCCAGGTAGCTCGCTCAGATGCAAGTGGATCCCTGAACCCGTGAAGAAAATCGACGTCAACGGTAATAACAACAACCACCAACTGATAAACAATAACTTCCCGAACGGACTACCATTAATACGCAGATCAATCAGCTACCCCAGACTGGCTGCCTGCCGCAAGATAGAGAACATCAACATCGTCTTGCCACCGAACCCGGAGCCCTTGGACCTCTCATATCTTTGCAAATCCCGCCAGCCGCCGAATTATAAGCCCCCACCCCCTCCGAATACTCCATTTAACAGCATTTGTGACACGGAGATCACCGATCTCAACAAAAGCTTCTCTGAAGCCGATAACTTAGTCTGCCACAACGTCCGTGGCATACTCGATACGTCTCGCGAGTCAATCAAGAGCAACTACGTTATGACGGGGCCCGGCCCAGATGGCGAATCCTTATACTCCCGCCCCAACATGTCTTCCAGCTTCGCCACGATCGATCTGGACTCCGACCTGACCACGCGCAACTTCTTGGGCACCTCCACTCCCCTTGGAAGTACAGACGAATTAAATCTCTTGAAGAGCAACAAAGGGCAACGCAGATATAGCAATCAGTGGGTATCCAAGATTCGCACAATCATGTCGCCAGGTATGCGCCGCAGGTCGCAAGTCAGGGAGATTCAGGAAGATAAGGGGGTTAAGGAGGTCAAGGAGGTCAAGGAGGTTAAGGAGGTCAAGGTGATTAAGGAGGCCAAGATGCAGGACATGTCGCAAGCCAGTGCCAGTCCTTCGACATCTAAATTTTCCAGCATTGTCAAGATATTCAAGAAGATGTCGCCTAAGTCCAGGCCCAAGAGACAGCTGGATGCTTCTATGCAAGTAAGCTACAAGGCTTTCTTGCCGGTGAATTCCAAGAGACTGTCTCTGGATCCGCAGAGTTTGAAGAACTTGCAGCCAGTGAAATGGGAGGGTATGGTCGTTTAGAGGCCACCTAGAGGATATAGTCATCTAGAGACCATCTAGAGGATATAGTCATCTAGAGACCATCTAGAGGATATAGTCATCTAGACCATCTAGAGGATATAGTCGTCTAGAGAACATTGTCGATGTTTAGACCATACGAGATCTATCAATTGTATTATATCTATCTCTAACTGTGTATATTATCTCATTCTGTGAGGCCATAGTAATTGGTCAAGACATATATATTTTTGTACGAATGCATATTTTTGTATGGGTGACTGTGGAGAGTGAATGACTGGTATATTCGGTGGCATTGGGTTTCCTGACGTACGACTATGTACGTCGATCGACAAATATTATCAACTTTCTGAATTCACATAATACGTTTGCGTGGCGACTAGGTGATTTGGGGAGCCGAATCGCCATGCTCTCGTCAGATATCGTTTATACCAGTAACGTGATATTTAATGACAACTACGATTGAATGTAACACTAATATGACTAGTTTTTGTCGAGCGGTTGAATTGCCTTGCACAGATCCATGACTTCGGCAGTCGAATTGCCAACAATTGTAAATAGTCAAGGAAGATTGTTGAAAGCAGTCTCCAGATACCATCTTGATTCGAATCTGCGAATTCAATTCACTAATTTGACTTTATTTAAACTACTAAAGCGTGAAGTGTAGTAGAAAGGTACTTTCAACTACACTCAACGTGATTGAGTGTGATACACCGATGTATAAGTGCAAGTTAATAATTGTACGCCTCGTGTATTAATAACTTATGTGCACGTTTTTCTGCTGCGATTTTTCGTCGCGATATTTCATTCCATAACGTTTAACTGCTGGACTAGATGCTCGCCGAACCGAATGATTTTCGCGCTTACGTTTAACAATGACGATGAATGTGTATCACACTCATCATTTACGATAAAACTGTGACGTATGGCCGTATGTTACTACTCGCAGAAGGGATGGACACCATAATTCTTCCTTAAGCGCGTATGCCGGAAGTAATGACGAAATAACGATGAAATAACGACGTGGCAAGCCGAAGCTACATGCCTCACAAGATAAATAACCATTTAACGCCTAAGCGTTTTTGCGACGAAAAATTCGCGTGCTAACAGTCCCGAAGACTGACGTTGTAGCGCGTGTTTGGTTCGCGGAAGGACGCTAATTGACGCTTAACACAAGTTGGGTCAAATGGAAAAGGGCTGTGCCAAAGACATTTTGCCGTGGCGTCTATTGATTTGTAAAGCGAGACGAGGTTTGAACATTGGTGTCCATAAACATTTCATCGAAAGGGCATATTTTTGCACGAAATTGCGAATATGAGGTCCGAAATGGAAATTCAATACTAATCGTTTCTCCATCGTACTTAACGTCATTAAGGGACTTGTGTGTACCTCATTTGCGACAATAGGTTAAGCTTAAATACGATTACATTGTCGTAAACGTAGACGTAGTACGTGAATCGGGTGCAGATTAATTGTAACTGCATCGTGGCTACCGATTTGGCTAATTAATTCGGTTACTAATGGTTGCTGTGCAAGCAAGCGCGGATCGAACGGCTAAAGCACCTCACGCCGCTTGGCAATTGCTTAATAACATAATGTAAAATTTAATTTTCTAGGCGAGCCGACGGAATTTTCGATAAAATTTTTAATACAATCATTTTCATTATCATTGAATACTGATTTCGGTTTCGCATAGAAATAAGTTGTCATTGAAATATGCTTATGAAAAGATCTTGAAAAACCAAAAAAAATTAAAAAACCAAAACAATGATAAACAGTCAGAAAATGAAAAAAAATCAAAAAATTGATTTCATGTAGTCCTGTAGTAATAAGTTATATGTAATTCTAAATATACGTATGAAAAGGCAGAAAAATACAAAAAAAGGTTTTATTTTTATAATACGACAATCTTAAAACGTGTTATTGGCACAAACTGATTTATTTTGAAATATTATTTCAGTATACTTTTTCAAGACGCGTATGTGTCGAGAGCAGTTTTAAGATAATTTAGAAGGAATCTGTATTTCCTTGTTTAGAATGTAAGACGAATTTGTATCATTGTGTTTACAATGTAAACGAATCTATATTTTTGTTTAGAATGTAAGACGAATTTGTATCATTGTGTTTACAATGTAAATGAATTTATATTTTTGTTTAGAATGTAAGACGAATTTGTTTCTTTGTGTTTACAATGTAAACGAATCTTTATTTTTGTGCTTAGAATGTAAGACAAATCTCTGTTGTGGTCTAAAATAAATTGACATTGCAAATAACTCAGTGGTTTAATTATTGTTAAAAAATTAATATTTCCCTAATATAATCTTAACAAATTCATAAATTTAATTAAAAATAAGAACGTTTTAAAATATCGTTTTGAGCCCCAATCGTCTGTTAATTAAGCGATGTCAGTCATCACTCGCGATACAGCTGGCTTCATTTGTACACGATTGTGTGCGTATTAAAAGTCGGAAAGGTTACATCCGGGGAAAAGAGAGAAGTAATTCGACATTCTACATTTATGACGCGCGCATTGTCTCATCTTTCACTAGCTTTTTCGTTATTTGAACGACTAAAACAAATTAATAAATATAACTAAGAATAAAATTAATATAATTAGCGTGTTTAATGTTCCAATTATTACCAACAGCTTTTCCGCTAAAGAATTTTCATCAAAAAAATTTACATCAATAAATGAAAAGGTCTGTTCGTAATATATTTTAATTTATATTCAGCTCAAGAATTCAATTCGACTTCAAATGAAACTTTGCGAAAAGTCGTCAAACTGATTTTAACATTTTAATTTCTTTTCCTCTTACACTGCAAATCGCTCTCATTTTTTAAAATTATAATTTACAATGATTAACGAGCAAATGTACTTTTTCAGACATCGTCGAGTAAAAAAATGTTTTTGATAAAGTTTTGATTTTTATAATCGCTAAATTATAAGCGCTAAATTATAACTTGTAGATAGCTTCAATATACTTCACAATTAATTTGTTTAATTAAATACTCACTAACATTAAAAATGAACCCGTTTTTATAAGAACCAACTAACAAAATGTTAATAAATATCATTTAAGGTTTTACCACTTCATGTGGTAAGATTTTACCACTTAAATGGTGATTTCTTACTACTTAGTTTTCTCAGTGCATAACTTTTTGCAGCAAAAATATATTTTTAAATATATATTTATATAGTTCAACGCTTATATTTCTTGAAAATATGTATAAAATATATGTAAAAATATATTTGACATATATGTAATTATATATTTATGTATATATTTATTCATTTATATTTGATGAATATACAGAAAATATATAAACAAAATATAACCTTTTTAGAAAATATATAAGTACATATTTTTACATATATCTTGCGAATATATTTTTTTCCGCGCGGGATAAACCTTTTGAACATTTGTTTCCCCTGTGCGGCAAACACATGAATCGCCACGACTCGGTAGAAACGGCAACCTGATTAAGACACCATTTCTACGATTCGCTCCTCCCCGCGAGTTGCATCGTGCATCAAACCGCGGTCATTTGCGGGGCGGAAAAAACGACAGTCACGAACGTTTTCTCCGGGATCCGACGCGACGATAATGAATTTCACGGTAGCACGGCGAGCCGAGCGCGTCGATTCCGAGGCCGCAACACCCGGACAATTACTTAGGGCACAAAACGATCCCGATCGCGGCGTTTATTGGAACCGAAAAAGCGTCGGCACTGCGAGGTGGCAACGAGAATATCCGCTCGTGAAAGAGATCAAAGAAGCAGCCTCCTCGGCCCCGACAATGGCTGCGAAATCGCGAATCGCCATCCCATCCGCCGCCGATCGGCTTTTTCGCATCGCCGCGCGGTATTTATAGGCCGAGCGCGGCTTCATTGAATAACCGACCTGAATCGGTGTGCAGCGAAAAGTGAAATGAGACGCGCATCCGTGGCTCTAATTGACAACGCGGCTTTCGTTTTTCGACTCGCGAAAAAAATTAATCGACACAGCCAACGGAAATGTTGACTTTTTTCCGTTTACTGAAAACTGGAACCAGCTACATTCCGGTACTGTCGGTGGAAAATGGATACCGGAATTGGTTCGGCGATTTTCGATGTGGATGTGTGAAAGTTCAGAGATTCGCCTGTAAATTTGCAGAAAGTACTGTAATTCTAAGTAAAAATGTTTTAAAAATTGTGGTGTACGAGAAATAGCTTGTTAAATTTATAATTGAATTATTATATAAAAATAATGCAATGAAACTGGTAATAATGATAAAATGTAAATAGTGAACAAATACTTCAAGCATGCTGTACACTAAATTTCCCAAAAATCAACTTTTTGGTGCGAATGTTTTGGAGGCGGTCAAAAAACTGAAATGTAAACAGTCATTAGAAAATACGTTCTCTTGTTTTGGTGATAACACCTATCTGCTTTTACCGCGAATGAATATTTTACTGTATATATATTTTACGTATTTTCATTTAGTATTATGATTTATATGTGAAGAATTATAAAATTTCAACAGTTAGCAAAATTATATTTTGGTAATGTATATTCATTTAATCTCTGAAAATCTCCAAAAATCTCGGAATAATGCTCTGAAAACATCTGAAAATCGCCAAAAATCTTGGAATAATACTCTAAAAACATCTGAAAATCGCTGAATGCCGCTGAAACTCTCTTAAAACCTGTTAAAATTTCTAAAATCTCTGAAAATCTGAAAAACTCTGAAAACCTCTCAGAAGAACAGAGGTGTTCAGACTTTTTCAGAAGTTTTTAGAGCATTTTTCACAGATTTTCAGAGACTTTATTTCTACAAGAGAGTTCTGTAAAAATACAGTAAAAATACCTGATTGAATTTTAAACCAGGTTTTCAAGTAATTCAGAAGATTATACTACAAATTCGATGTTTGCGTTAAAAATTTCAGTATGTATGTTCAAGTACATACTGCAATTTTTAAGTCGTACTTAAAATTCAAGTGCGACTGCAATTTTAAAATTCAACTTTAAATCTGTGCCATTCTAACCTATAAACGATATATAAAATGTCATTTTGAAGTTTCACTGCAAAATTAAAATAAATATGGTTTAATTTTAAAGTAAACGTAATTTAATTTCAAAGTACCTCTTTTCATTTCCAGTACATTTACTTGCAACTGAATTAAAGTAAATATGCATTAAAACCACACTACTATAGAACTGGAAAAAGTCATTTTTCAGTGCCATTCAGAACCGCAGTTATGACCTTTCGCCGAACTTTTCGATGAAATCGTTCGTTGTCGCTCAAATCGCGCGATTATCAAACCGGTTACCGAACGGATCCTAAATTAACAGGTTCGAGTAACAAGTTTCGAATGTTGCGGGCATAAATGGCGCATAGACTAATGGAACAATTAATTTTGCAAAGCGATAAAAAGCGCGCAAGTTGCACAATGCCGAGTGCAGCGGGCACGTGAAAACGTAATTTCGTAATTGAAGTGTCATACGTACGCTTTTTATTGCGTCGCGCGGTATAAATTAGCGTTCGGGCATATAAATTACGAACGCGATTACGCGCGGGCAAAAGATTGAATTTTTATTTCGGCCGAATGGAACGCGCCGGGTTTGCCGAATGAATTATTCGGGCGCAAAGTGACCCGAAGGATTTCGTGTTTTCAATGCGGCTTTATTGATGCGCGGGGCCGTAATTATAAAGTAGCGCGGTATTTAAGGAATCCAGTCTTTTGGGATTATTAAAATGAAGACTCAATTTATCAACGAGATTATCGCGATCGAGCCGAGACGGGTAATTTGCGCGTGGACGCCGGAGAAAAGTTTTCCAGCAGGAAAAGAAAAAGGGCGCCTACCATTGTGGCAAAGTTGCGCGCTCGCGACTGACGCCGTTCTTTATTCAAAGTTGTAATAACGTTTGGCAGATGTTTCTCTGATATAGTGGGCTTCCGCGCGCCGCGGACCCCGAGCCGTTTTATTTCGCCAACTTTTATCGAGCCAATTTAAGTTGCGGCCCGGGACCGCAGGCTCTTGCTTGTACTTTCTTTCCGCGTATACCTCGCAACCGCAATTTACGAGTTTTTGGCTGTCTAGTTATTCAAATAGCATTTTGCCAGAGTCGCGCACTGTTGAATAAAAGCACCGCGAGCAACATTTTCCGCGTCGAAACATTTTTGCGATGTTTAAGAAACAATGTTTCGCATTATTTACGCGCGCTTCAGACGTAGAAGAGTGAAGTATGTTATTATGTAAAGTTCCGTTATTTGTAAATGTCCAGAACAGTGGGATTATCGAATTGTCTAAGAAAATCAAAAGTCTTTTAGTAACGTGTGATGTTTCGACTTTTAAGATAGAAAATCCGTGATGGGATGTACATTATAACCATGTTTAAAGTGAAAATAAGAAAAAAAAAGAAAGTTGATGCATGTATTTTCGTAAGTTTCTTAAATGTAGGATAATTTAATCACTTAAAACAGGATGTGTCTGTTTATACATAGAAAAACTATTTGTTTATCAAAAATATACTTTGCAAAGATTGCATCTTACTTCTTTCTGACTTTTAGCCTAACACAGAGAATCAAATGCGACATGAATTAGCGTATTATTTATTGAATTTGAATAAGCATCACTAAAAACTAACGATATGTATTCGTTAATTTTTTGTACATATATAAATCATTTTAATAACAAATACAGGTGACTCTTATTCAAATTCAATAAGGAATACAGAATCTTTGAATATCTGCTAAAATAAAAATTGATTAGGCTTAAATTTACATAGAAATAAGTTACATAGATTGCCGTTGATAAACATTTAATTTATATATATAATAATAAAGTGACATAAATTGTTTTAATGATTAAAATATACTGTACTATACTATAGAAAACTTAAGAAAAATACATGCATCGACATGTTTTGACCATCCCATTTTCACTTTAAACATGGTATACTGTACATTCCATCACAGATTGTCTACCTTAAACGGATTTTCACTTCGGGTAAACAGATTTTCTACCTGCACCTTAAACGACATTTTCATGAAAATGTCATCTCTGTAATTTTGTGATTCCTTATTGTGCATGCATTTCAAACTTTAATGATAATATTTTAACACTATAAAGGCAGCAAAATCGTGATTCTTTACCTTTAAAACTAATGTATGTGTCATTTTTCCATTTGTTCATATAGTATAGTTTTTAAGTGTTTTATAGTGTCAAGGTTTAAATGTTCCCTATGTCCTTTCCGTATTAAACTGATTCAATTATTAAATCTCATGAAAGTGTTTATTGACATTTTAGATACATTTTTTCTACTATTGAAATTGGCAAGTTAAATTAAATTTCTTAGGTAAAATTTTACTAGTTACCATTGGTAATTTTTTGTCTGGTAAAATTCTTTCACTTTTTGAATAAGTTTTTGCATTGTATTGTAAGTGTAATCGAATCATTTTCCAAAAATGTAAATAGTGTTTACATATTATAGAATTCAGGAATCTTTTTCTACGAAAATAATACATTTTGTATATACTCGCACATATTTAAACCCCTAATATACTTCAGCTATTATTATTGACATAAAATGTTCCATATTACAAACCTTTCACAAAAATCGAAATATCAAGAATAAACCTGAAAGTAGTTTTCCAATTCCGTGTGCATGCCTCTAAATAATGCTCAGTCATATAGTTCACTCTTAATAAATAAACTCGTTCTTTTTCCTAAAATATAGGAAACTCAATGATTTATGAAATATGCACCTTAATTGAGAATTATTGCCGTGTAAATTCGAATTCCCTGTTGCTAGGCGATAATTCACGATTGAATGATCAAAATGATACTTTATTACCAGCCGTTGGATTCGCTTCGATGTGCACAATATAACTGCAGCAAAAAGTACGCGAACATAATTTGATACTTAATGAATAAACACAAAGTAAAATTAGAATGCGAAAAAATGCGCTGCGCTGGTCATTCAAGATCGATTATCGCGATGGGGCAATTTAATTACATGGAAAAAAACAAATCAGTCAAGGCTCGTTTCACATTCAACGTAATTAAAAATTTGACGAAACGGTTCCTTTTTTTACATATTAATTGCAATTGAATTGTATATTTTTCAAATGTAGACGTGCAATAAAGTACGCTCGTAGGTAGTTACAAGCAAATCCATCTGCGAGGGAATTCTAACTTTATTCGACCTCACGTTCGACGTAAATCCAAAGCACGATTTTCCATTTCAAATTGAGCGTGTATCAAGACTGTAGTGTCTCATCCATATCAATCGGAATGCCACTTGCTGCTAAGCCATTGCAATAACATGCACATTTCAAGTAACCTCTTATACGCAAATTTTTGTATCTGCGGAAAGTGCACATATAGACATTTTTTACGACTTTTTCATGTTTTTAAATATAATTACTTTGATAAGTTCAAATGCAAAGGAATTTTAAAATAAATGTGTTGATATTTTGTAACAGTAATATAAATTTGATAAAAAAGTATAAGATAGAGAGAATCATTGTTTGATACCAAAACGATGTCTTAATAATCAAATGCAAAAACGGTTTGAATACGATTTGCATTAATTGCAGCTTTAATGTTTCAATATATTCTTCAGTCTTTTATACAAACGTAACTTATGATATGAATTGGGTTTTGTCAACTATTTTTTATGAATAGAATCAAGTTTTACGTAAAAAGCTGTATTTTTTCGTTAATTGTGAAAAAATATAATGTGACGTAAAATGGCAGATTTATAGAACCCATCAGTATTGACTATTGGTACCCAGAATCTGAAGATAAATTTACCCATAGCGGATCATTCATCCGCCGTCGGTAAAGTAACATTACCGACAGTCACTTATGGTGCAATATGTTCAGTTTCTGTCACTCTACTGAAACAAACGTTGGTAAATGTTCTTCGCATTGTTTGGCTAATTGTTTGGCTTGTCTTATCAATAAACTGTTAAAAGTAAATACAAATTTAAAGATGGGACCAATCGCATTTAAACATAAACTAAAAAATACATATTAAAACTAGAGAAATTATCTGGATGGAAAAAACTAATTTCTTTAAATAATTAAAAGGTTACTGTTAGTATTATAAACTGTGGTTCCCTAGGGTTCGTTAAACTATTGTCCGTTAGCTTTGTATATCAATTATTTAACTAATAATACTTTGTTCAGAATTGAGATTTAAATTACTATTAGCTTGACGATATTTTTCTTGTGTAATAAAATGGGAACTATTGAATTGTTGCGCTAAAAGTGCAACTCATTTAGAGACATTTTTTAGTTAATATACACTGAGAACAATATTCTACCATAAATTCTAGTTTTAGCACATAATGTAATAATCGTGACTCATTGTATCTTGTTCGAATAAAACTGTTATAATCTGTCTATCGACAACAATAAAGCGATGACAAAATATTAGTTTTTATTCATTTCTCAGAGTTGGCCTTAAAAGGACATATCCCTACATGATATAGTATATTTTCATAGAGGGTCAAGTAAAATTTACTTTATCATTGGGGAATAGTTCTTCAGTGTTTGAATAATTTTATACAAATAAGATACGATAAATTGCAAGTGCTGAATGATATAGTAAAATTTACTGGAATATGTTTCTTATTATAATAAAAATATTATGAGGTAAAGTACCCGGTGGCAGGTGACCAGTCAATGGACACCTCAAATACTTTTTTATAATAATGGAACTATTTCTGTGGTTGACCGACAAAACAAGATAAGTACACGTTTTGAAAAATTTGAGTTAGAACCACATATCACTTCTTAATGTATCTTTTTTTATTTTTAGAATTCCAAGTTTTTTATTTTGCTTATAACTTTATTAATTTTAAAGTTATAAGCGAAATCAAATAATATTGGCTAAACACTTAAATGGACACTGAAAACTTAAATCCCGTTTTTCTCGAAAACTTCAAAAGTGGACTTATCTGGTGGACTTAATTGACCAAATCACAGATTTGGTCAATTATTATTGAAATATTTATTATTGCACTTACTGTTAAATTGCTTACACTCGGTTAATTACCATTAGTTAATAACCATTTACATATACATATTACAATAAATACTGGAACTAATTTACTGTCAATCACTGGGCCATGTCGTCTGTTTAGCATGTCAATAACTGGGTACTTTACCTTATAAAAGATTTGTATAATGTAAGGTGTACCGCTTTCAAATTCAATAAGGAATTTTAAAGGAACTGAACTGGAAGGTTTGTTGAGGCCTTAAAGTTAACACGAAATTGTAATTATTACCAAATTGGTACTACTAAAAGTACATTATTCGATAATAACTTAGTCAATATTTGTTATTACATGAAATTAATCTATTTACTCTTATTCCTGTCTCGCCGCTAAACATCTTACTTTTCATATACCTGACTTATTTGCAACAATCGTTATTTAACCTAACGTGCGAACATTATAACGTGCTCTGACTTCAGTTTTCTTCGCGTTACGAACGTAACAATTTATATTAAAATAATTATGGGAAACTATACTTTTAAAATGAGATTTCAATCATTGTCTGACTATGAATGGTAACGCTAACAAATCATTTAAAAAACGCATTTTTACATCGCATTTGAAAACCCACAAGATCAACGCCGTTCTTCTCTAATGAGTTCCTGATGTCCTGATTTAATTTTAAAATTATTTCGTTGACTTTCTTAGATAGGGTAATTTAATTCAGGCATCGCTTCTCCGATCTCGACATGGAATGCTTAATTAGTGTTAAATTCTGTTATTTGGATACCCTGTCAAGGTCATGTCAAAACCATGTCATGACTCAAATTTTACGGTAAATTACTTTAAATAAAATGATGCTTTAGCAAATTAGCTATTTTTTTAAGTTTTGGCAGATTTTCATGTTGATTTAATTTCACACTCTTAATCAAACTAATTTGAATATTAAAAACATTTTTTCGAACTTAAAAAATTTAATAAAGTGTTTTCGATTCTATTAATGCAACATCATAGGCGTTCCCTTTTTCATATTTCTAAAAAACGATGATCAATGATGAAAAAACGAAATTTCATTTCAATAATCACGTTTTTTGTGTCCATTACGTAACACCTCAGACATTCAATAAAGCCCAATCTCACTGTGAAAAAACAAATCCTAATATGCTCCAAATCACTTAAACGCCTGTGGAACATACGCTTTCTCCGTGTTCCATCCACACTGAACACGTCATCTCAACCGCTGTCAGTGACATAAAATTGGGTGATTCTAATCGGTTTTTCAGACATTCTATTCAGTCTTAAATGCATTTCGCAAACTTCCCCCTATTCCCCCATTAATCACCCTTTTGCTCCGCCACAAAACATTTATCAATATCAATATAAGATCTACCAATGAACCACCTGCAATCATGACATATCAATAATCCATCGACCTTACCAGACCTAAGTCACCCTATCCCTTAACAATTAAATGCACCCGTTAGGTTCGCCCATTTCCTTTTTCAACAACCCTTTACCATTCCCCCTTAATTTTCATCCTCCCCAAACCATCATCCTAAACCCTCCATCGACCAAAACAATACTTAGTTTCGAGATCACACATGATCTCCCGGGAAATCAGGTCCCACATTGTCATTTCTGGATTGCCGCAAGTGTATACGTCGTCGAGGTTGTCGACACTCGACTTTACACTTTGACTCTTCACGACGTGCTTTTCCCATCGGAATGTATTCAACGCAGCCCAATACAACAGTACGAAAAGACCACCTGTAATAAGCGCGTAACGGTATATCCAGGTGGACGGTGGCGCCACGTGGAACGAGGCGCAACTACCTTCTAGGCGAGGTCGAGACAGTCGAGACCTGTGCCGCATACCTCGATCGGATCGCGTTCGAAAGGCAACCGTGGCATCAGCGCGGCCTTTCGTGCTCGGTCTCACGCGTTCGTTGTTCGCGTTCCGTTTTACTGCCAAAAACGACGAAAAAGGGCCCCGAAGAACCCGTCCCAAGGTCGGGCCAAAAGGGAGCGCGAAGGGAGCCGCGCGAAACAGTTTTGACGTGTTGTTGGTTCAGTGCTTAGATCGGCATCGCACGCCGACTTTCGGCTGCCAAGTGGTGATCGCAAGTGCGCGCTGTTCGGGCATCTTGGATAACGTCGTCGCGACACCGGGATCGGGCCGAAGGTGAGCATAACCGGTGCAAAGTTTAACCGATTTTCGGCTCCCAATGGGAGCCGAGAGTCGTCGCCAGGCTGACAGCTAGGGAACGTCAAAGTACGCGGCTGGGAAGACTTTTACTCGGTCGCAGTTTCGGCGATCGGTAACGGTGGGAAAGAGAGGCCGGGGTGCAACAGGTGCCTCTACCTGAGATGAAGTGAATTTTGGGACCGATGTCACCGATGTTTGGCTGTTTAGTTAGGACCGCTAATGATTGCGTCAAACTAGTTTCGGGGGAATTGGAGTAGTTTTTTGGACGAGTGCAGTGACGGAGGATCGGAATTCGAGGGTAAGGGCACGGGATGGCTTGGGACTGTTTGGGTGGCTCGGGAGTCGTGTTTTTCGAAGCCGCGCGATGAGTTGCACTTATGCGTTCGCCGCGGCCAGCCCTAGACCTGTTATGTCAAACTTGTCCTGTATAGTTAGCCTAACAGTACCGTTTCCTGGATACAACCTCCAGGAAGCATCGGTGGTTTGCTATATGCGCGGGCCCGAAATGCGGGTTTTAATAAAGTTGCGTGGAGTTTACAGTAGCAGTGGTGTAGATTATAGAGAATAGGTGGTTGATTATGGTAATGGAAGGATTTGGAAGGATTCAGTTATTGAGATTGGTGTTTAAAAGAAAAAGATGATTTAATTTGAAGTTTTCCTGCACAAATCAAAATTGTACTGATACACTAAAATATATTGGTGTTTTCTGTAAGAAAAAGGCTAAAGTACAGGTCATCAAGGAAATTTCTCTTTTTATAGTGAAATTTGCCTTAATAAAAATTATTGTAAAATTTAAGAAACTTGCTTAACTTAGTTTTAAGTAATATTTAAATAGATGGCTTAAACCAAGTTAACTAGAATTGAAGGACACCATTATTATTGCCCTGCTCTAAAGTTGACTTGGAAATGTCTTAAGTCAGCTTCTAAAGTTGATTGTCTACTTCCTGAAACTTTATTTCATTAAAATGATATGTTTTAAGAGCGTAAAAGAATGATCTGTGATTAGACATAATATTGTGTAGTAAACTGAAAAAATAAATATTTTATTTGCAGACGTATGGCGTACGTTAAAACGCTGACAAGCGTTTCCAATGATCTCATAAGAATTAACATGCGACAATTTTAAACTTAAAAGTGACTGACAATCGATTATACCAAACCTTATAAAAGTAAAATACATATAACTCTATTTTGTAGAGTGTATTTAACACTCAACATCGTCTAAATTTCTCCATCACCTTATATAATGTTACAGAACTTCTTCCTGCAAACACTTAAA
Organism: Ceratoteleas bidentatus; assembly: GCA_022817645.1. NCBI lineage: Eukaryota > Metazoa > Arthropoda > Insecta > Hymenoptera > Scelionidae > Ceratoteleas > Ceratoteleas bidentatus. The sequence goes on from JABFPB010000630.1 coordinate 22,124, forward strand.
GGTTACATGTCTAAAAATCCACCAATAATATATTCAACTCTATTCAATGAAAAATTCCAGTATCAATCACCGGTTAGTCATCATCCCGTATTGTAATTTTCTCAATGCACAGCGAATTGAAACCTATCACATCTCCTCGTACTAGAAACACACTTTTTTGCTCAAACTCAAACCTAAATTCCCAACACAAAAAAAATGTGCCTCAGGTGTTTCATTTTCAGCTACTGAAACTTCTTTCGTGTTTCTTCTGAGTAAAACCATTTTGTTTTGAGATTTTTTCCTCAAACTCAAACCTACAGTCCCTAAAAAAAAATGTGTCTTATTGGTATTTCATTTTGAGCCATTGAAACTTCTTTCGTGTTTCTTTTGGGTAAAACTATTTTGTTTTGAGACACTTTTCGTGTCTATTATATCAGCCTGCTTCAAAATGACACATTTGATTTTAATGACCAACGAGTTTCATCTCAAACTCCTTGGTCCGGAAGCTTGCCACCTCCCCAACCTCTCATCTTCAATTATATCACCAAACCTCACCCAATCCTCTCCCTACTTCCCCCATGATTCGTCATCGCCAAAATCGGCGATTATCGTAATCGCTGCCATTCAATGTGCAGCTTGTTTATTCCCTTCAAGCCCGCGTCACTTCAGCCAGTCTCCTCTTCTCTCGACTCATCCTCGTCTCGCATGAATGGCGCAAATCCCGCGTTCCTGCGAGTGTGTCGCAACGTGGGATTCCATTACGAGGATCCTTTTACCCAGCATCGATCGCGTACGAAGATCCCGCGCAGATTCCCCGCGTCACATTACCTAACGAGCCGCGATCGCGGCACCGGCAGCGATCGTGACAAAGAACTCGGCGCGCCGAGAATTACCGGCTGAAACGAAACGCCGAATCTACTCGGCGATTGGACGTTTCGCTAATTTCACAAATGCGCTCCAAACGACGGATAACGGCGCGCGCGACCCAATTTCGGCGCGCGAAATCGGCGCGATCACGTCGGGGTCACCGGGTTTCGGACAATTCCTCCGCGCGCGACTTCATTGACTCGTCGCATCGAGTCAACGCGATATGCCGCGTATTAATGCGGTGAAAGTATACAAGGGCGATGAATTACGCACGTGCAGATCCCCTGGCAACGGTTAGCCAGTTATCTTCACTTTCTTGTAAGCCGTGGCGCGGCGCATCTGCGGATCGTCTCATCTATTCATCTGCGGCCTCGCGGAATACACTTGTGCCGACGAAATGACGATATATCCGCGCTTTTCAATGCGCGCGAGATAACTCGGAGGAAATTTGCATTCAAATTGATTCTTCGAGCAGCGCGGACTAATTGAAAATTAGCCAAGTTGCCGGGGAATTATGTATTCATTTGTGCCGGCGATTTCGGAACGAATTTTTTGTCACGTTTAGCGCCGAGTTCCATTAACTCTGGGAACGACTTTCTTCGAGGAGAAACAAATTCTCGGCCGAAGAAATTCACTGGTTTCGGAGATTCGGTTGGGAGTCGGGCATCTTGGGAGAGTATGATTTCGGCGTTGCTTTCTTCGGTCAGGAAAGTTAAAGTTTAGCAGGAATCGAGGAACAGTTTCGACCAGAAAAATAGTTTTCCGTCGCGATATTTCTAAATATGAGAATACTGTGGAGTGATTAATGCATTTTTACTGGAGTGCAACACACGATACTTTCTCAGCTAAACGAGGAAGAGTTCTCGCGTAACATATTTTTATCGACCAAGACATAACATCCTGGGAAACGGAAAAGTAATCTTCCATTAATCACTCCTGTTTTGGGTCTAATTTACGTTGACATTGTGCTCAATTTACACTGTCACTACCCACAAAATCAGTTCCACATCGAACATCGCAACCTCGATCCATTAACCATTCGAAAATGGTATCTTATGACAGTTTTAATTAAACAGGCGCTCGGCTTAATTATATCGTCAAATGCGACGACAATACGAGGAATCATTAGTTTCCCATGCACTTCCTCATAAAGTAATCATTGTGAAATCACATTTACCGTATAAGCAGCGACAAAGGACATTGTCGCGATTTTTCATTTTGCTTTCCATCGTCGCTCGTTTCCCAAATGCAGGACACAATCCTCGCTGGAAACGAAAGCTCGAAATGTCCCGCGAGCTTGTTAGCGCGCAACGAAAACGAAACATTTCGCTGCAATTATCGTTCAGCGCAATATCGCTCCGATCTTCAAACAGACTCTCAATTAACTTAATGACGAGAATTATCGTGCCATTATGTATTAACATATTTTCCTCGCTGATCTCGGCGCGATTTTTTGTCTTGGCGCGAACGGTGGCTCGTTCGCAAACAAATACACGCGTAACCCGAGCACGATAAGCGATAGAATGATCGTTTCCGAACCGTGCGTGCATTGAAGTCTCCACGGTAGCTCGTTCCCATTGCCAACGAGATTGAAATACAAATGACCGTAAACATAATATCGCGGCTGCTCGGGAAAGTGATTTCGTACGAGTTATAGGATTACCTTGTTTATAACGATATGGCATTTTACAACGGTCGAAAAAAGCGTTACAGCGCCTGAATGTACGCGGTTCGGATATCACCACGCGGTTAACGATAATTGGGGTTTTACGTGGAGGATCGTTCGGACGTGTTTATGGTATGGTTTTCGGCGGTAGCGGATGTTTATAACGACGGACTTAACGAGACGGTCGATCCTCCACAAGAATGGATATGACTCTTTAATTAGTTACGTTCATTGCTTTCTCCGCGAATTATGAATGCCTCGAAAAGAAAAGTGGATTTCCACCTGGAATGGCTCGAAATCTTGCCGATTTTGTCAGATTTTTGCTGGAATACCATTTACATGTTTAGACAGGAATCGTACTTCGGTACGATTTGATACGAGTTTGCGCACTCGGTTAGTGTTTACATAACATAAATTTATGTAAGCGCACCAAAAACGGTTCGGCTGCTTTTCGCCGGAAAGGAGTCGAAAAGCCATCGCACCGGTAAGCCGAGTCGCAAAAGTGTCAGAAATCATAACCGATCCGACTTGTGGGAACGACAGCCCGAACTTCCTCGTTCGCCGCCACTCTCGGCGCAAAGCTCATTTTATTTCAAGCATTATTAACGTCGTACGGTCCGCCGTTAAAAGCCACGTTATCTGCGGCCAAAATTGCGCCGGCTAACGACTCGACGTGAAATTAATACAACTCCTCGCACATTTTAATTGGCCGCGCAACGCTCGAGAAAAGTATGCTGCACTTCGCCGCTAAGCGGAGGTCGATACCGAGAAACAAACGTCGCGACTTTTCGCCGCAGGTTCCCAGCCGCCTCGGGTCCCGGCATTTCCATAATTCTCGGACGACCGTCACACGGACCTGTGGCCCACTTTTCCCGTGAATGAAGATTTCGGGCCGGCGACCCATTCAAGGAGCCACGTGGCCGCGTACGATCGAACGCCGGTGTATGTTTTACGGGTCGTAAAACATAATTAAAAACGCCGATCGCGGCCCGTAAATCAGAAAACGTCCATACCCCGAGAGCGATCGCTAAATCACCGTGTGGCAAATAATTATCGCGTGAGTCACGTCGCGCAATTAGCCGAGTTCAATGTCGCCGAATTGAATCGTCGGGGATATCGGCCGATCGGCCGATCGGATTACGGCTAATAAAGGAAACGCAAAAAGTTGGCTACATTTTATTCATAAGCCGCATTGTGTAACGGTCTTGAAGGTTTGAGCGGCGGTACTCGCCGGCGCAGCCCGGGGATACGTCTTGGCGTGCACAACACCGTTATATGCATTCCACGCGGGGATTCATATCAGTATGCCATTTTGAAAGTACCGAGACCGCGCATTGAAAGCTGACAAATTGTCCGCCGGTAATAACGATGATTTCAATGAACACGGCCTATTTGTCGTGCGAGGCTTTGTAATTTGTCGAGCGCGCGAATCGGCGCCGCGCGACAAGTGGCGATCGCGACCGAATTGCCGATTGAAGGGTCGCCGATTCGCGTGCCGGAGTCTGAAGAATCCGCCGTCGCCACGGAGATCCACGCTGGAATGGTCGTGCGATCTGTCAAGGGCAATTTGACTTGAGGTTTCGCCGACGCGAAAACGAGACGGAACTAAGCTTAATTGACGATCGGCCAAGTTTGGGCTTGGTAACAAAGCAGGGAGACAGTGAATGATTTCGGTTTCGATGTTGAACTTTGCTGGGTGTGATGTATATGGAAATGGTCCAGTGTGCTAATTTTAAAACAGAAAACCATTCACTCCTAACAAACACACCTCTAAAACACGTAGATTCGTCGTGGAATCTACGTCGAATCTACGTCCGAATGTTCCTCCACGTAGAATCCATGTGGATTCCATGTTCAATGTCTATATGGGAAGAGGGAAATTATCGGTCATTGAAATGATTTAACTTTTTTTATTTTTGCAACAATCTAAGTAGGAATTGCTATAATTCGTATGTAATAATTTTTATTAAAAGATGTCTAGACAACATCAAATTAAATTATTGCAATGTAATATTATTTAGTTTCAACACTGTGAATATATCAACATAGTATCCAGTTATCACAAGGTCAAAAGCTTCAACCATTGGCCAACAATTTTCCGATTGCACACATTTCGAAAAAAATTAAAAAAACAGCTTTCGAGCAGAATTCAACCGAATTTTCTCGATTCAAGATACTCGAATTCACGCTCCATCGTGCATTCCATTCCCTGATTTTAATACGCGATTGGTCACTTTTTATCGGACCTTTTTGGCGCGCTGGTTAAGTTCAATTTACGGCGCGCGGAAAAAGCGGTGCGCGACACAAGAAGTTCGTACGTTAATACATACAAGTTACATGCGACTCGATGTGTGTTCGAAAACGCTATCGCGTAGACGTATCTTGTATTCGTAACTAACCGACGGACGCGACGCGGCCATTTAATTAAAAGTTGGCGCTGATAACGCAAGACCGACCCAGCGCGACAACAAATAATCGAGCCCGGCTTATTTCTCAGTTCGCACGTCCGTGAGTTCGTCAATTCAACTCTCCAAAATTCCATCGAGTTTGCGCGCCAAATTTGAACTTCGAAATTTCCAATCAAATTTTCAAATACTTATTACATTTTCATCCTTAATAATATAAATTCAGAATGTTTAAACTTTTGGATTATTGAATTGGAAGAGTTTATGGGTTCATTATCCTATCTTGAAATAATTACTGACGAATTTGATAATTTAATTGAATTCAATTGCAATGTGAAGGAAAGTGACAGATGTAAAGATGTCCCTTGTTGCATTCTTGATGACGTTTACGACTTCATTGAGGAGACGAGATGAACGACATATAGGCAACTCTAAAGTTGGCAGGAGCGTGCGTGCCGTTGACGCCTGCTCGAGCATGATTTAATTACCGAGTGATTAATGAGTCCCGTACGAAAGCGTTGTCGCTTCAAAGCCGTGCCTAGCGCACCTGATAACAAACTGTAAGTCGGCATTTTACTTGCATAATGGTATACCTCGTGCATGGGTGGACTTTGATAGTGATACCGAACATTGATTGCTTTATGTTGAATAATTATTAACTTTATCAAATTTCAAAAATAATTAAACCACCATGGATTCAACGCAATTCTTTGCAGCTTCATGATAGCTTTATTTAAAAAAAAATGTATAAACTTTTTCGATTTTCATTTATACATTTCGCTTCAGATATTATCGAAATGTGATCCCAAGTTAATTTCGCATGAAGCCATGTTTCAATGAAATGATTCATTTAAGAACATGAAACAAAATTCGTTTGATTTCAGGTAATATTATGAATAAATAAAACATAATAAAAACTTAAGTAATTATCAATTCAATTACATACATACAACCATTTTTTGCAACTTCGAGGAAGCTTTGTTTCAGTAAAAAATTATAAACTTTTTCGATTTTCATTTAAACATTCCGCTTCATACATTATCGCAATGTGATCCCAAGTTAATTTCGCATGAAGCTATGTTTCAACGAAACGATTCACTTAAGGACATGAAACAATATTAACATTCGTTTGATGTCACAATAATATGAATTCATATGATTTCTATACAGCGGTCCTTTCATCGGAATTGACTGGCACAGCCACTGCGTATTTATCGTGCGAGCACTTAATCGTAAATTAGTCGTTAAAAAGCGACTTGTTCCGAATTGGGTATTCAATTAATTATAAAGCCGCGATAAACAAAGATCCGAAACGAACCGGAAATAAAGCGCGGAATAATTAACGCGCGCGCGACACCGAAGCACTGATTGATTAAAACCGCAACGGAGACCGAGCCGCGGGAAACTATAACAATTCTTTATACCGCGCGACGGCAAAAAAGTTGGCCAATTTGTCAGGCGCCCCTTCAACTTCGAACTCGCGAACCAACTACCCGAACACGTCCAAGAAGCCCGCGTGACAATCCCGTAACTCGCAGAAAATTGCCGGACAACTTATAATTTCGGCGTTAATAACGGAACGCGGCTTTGCGACGGTGGCACCGCCAGTCGCAAAACTCGGCAAAATCAGACGCAGGCCGTTTACTGGAATTTTTAAACTTAATTAACAGTCGTTGCATAAATCATCCGCGACAGATGAAACAATGTCATTATCAGTAGTAGCAAAAGTAATCGGGTTTGTTGAAATTGGAAATTTAATTTTTAATATTCATTATTAATATTGTTATATTAATACATTTTTCGTCTCATTAAACTCATTATAAATTCTAGTTGAACTTCCATCTCGGTTTGTTTGCATTTTTGGAATGCATTTTTCGTGCGGAGTCGTTCGATAATATAAGAGAGCCGAAAAATTCTTGAAGAAGTATATACGGCGCGAAATTTTCATTACGACGACATGTCCCGCGAAACTCGAGTAATTTTATGGTTGTAATATTGTTCGGATAAATAGGGTTGTCACGTGAGTTGTAACGCGTTTGCATGAAATTGTTTGAATAATGCACAAAACGGTTCGCGCCGCGACGTTATCTCGGCCGATCGCGAATGGGTTTTTGCGGAGCCCCGGTCACGTTTGCTTTCACGTAATTTCGCACGTACGAGTCGCGATCATAAACGCGGTATATTGACTCACGAGCGGTGCTTCGCAAAACGACTGGCGGGATCATTAAAAATTATGAACAATAATGGCGAATTATATCATGCAGGATAGTGACTCGCTCGTAAAGGCCAATTTTCGTTGCGGCTGGAATAAACGTAATCTGCAATTAATGTTATTTGCACATTTAAGCCGCGGTCTCGGCTGTTTTCAACAGGTTTTACAAATTTTAAGTTACATTAGTTGTACGATGCAGTTATGTTGGGGGAAAATAGGTTAAATACTCCTATGGTAAAAAAGGCAGAAAAAACATAAAAAATTTTAAAAAGACATTTTTCTAATTTTTAAAAAAATTTAAAAACATTTGTTTAGTTTTTCTTGCATGAAAACATATTTTACTTATTTTAATACATTTCAGTATTTGCGATATACGTGCTCCTCGAATGCTGGAAAAGAAACAGCCAGAGGTTAATAAATTAGAGGTTACATCGTATTTCCTGCGCAAAACTGAAATCCGAAAAATTCAATTTACATTCGGTCGAAGGCACGTCTATTAATCTTTGTTCTCAGACGTCTTTTTCCTCCCATTTCGCGTCGTAGTAGTCTTTTTAGTCCCGAAGTACACAAGTTTTTGCATAGCCGTTGGTCTGCATTATTAACCTTCAAATATCGCAGACTTTTCGCCGGAACGTAATCAATCACGTTTTTCCTCGTCAAATGCCTCAACTCTGAATGACTTCATATTTCGGTTTTTTCGTCCGTCGTTTGCACACAGCCTTTTTAAATCGTTCTTTAATTTAAATTGACACGAAAAAGTGCATGTATCCGCTAATAAATTCGGGAATGAAAAATGAGAAACGATAGTAGAGCATATCTCAAACTTCCGCAACATTTCGGATCATAACCCATTTCGGTTTTGACTTTTATTGGCTTGTAAAATTTGTCAAACGTTCGGACAACGAATGTGCGCTGCTAACACCGCGATCATTCGTTATCGCGATAACACGCTTCGCGACCGATATACCAATTACCACTATTTAATTAATTGACTGATGGAATTCGTGGTTTCCTGCAATTACAATGCGACTGTTCGAATCAAACTCTACACCACCGTGGCATACTTTTATTTTAATTTTTCCAGCATAAATTGTTGATAGATTTGCCACTCCAATAGCAAAAAATTTGATAAACTGATCGTGAGAGAATATGGAATATCTCTCACAAAAAAAGAAACCAATTTCGATTTCTCGCTTGCCAATAAAACTGCCACATCATTCGATACACTTCTTTCAACCGTTAAACAATTTTTGTAATTAATTCGCCTGATAGAAAAATTGACAGTTCAATTACTTGCCCCGTTTATTGACGTTCTTAGTGATCTCATATGTTTTGCAATAAAAAATAAAATGCAACAAAAAACGAAAGGCAATAGATTTTCGCTCGCTGACTGACGTGAAAAGTTAACACTGCTTTTTGTGCTGTCCGAAAAATGTTACTTCAAATATAAATATTTCCGCATTATTCGAGGTGAAATATGACTGCGTGCTTGAGATTTCGTATCACCCATTTACCAGAGGAAAAAAGTCGAATCGGCTATATACAACGTGTAACCTTTTTCAGTCGACATTTTTTAATCTTAACGAATGAGTCGTCTGAAATAATAACTTCTAAACATGTAGATATTTGAACTATTTGTTTGAGTTTATTACAAATTTGTGATTGATCATTAAATATTTTTTAAATTTCAAAATAATTCAATTTCTTAAATAAATTACCACCGTCACCTAAATTGTTTGAATCCACTTTACTTTCACCCAAGAAACCTTCCTCAGACTTTTTTTACAGTCTCCCTTACTAAATCCTTACGACTCTTTTATCTAGTTAAATCTCAATTCAGTTTGTAGTTTTCAATCCCCTGATTATTTGGCACATAAAAAGTTACGATTCTCCCTGACAATACCGTCAAAATTGTCACTTTTTGTCGCAACCTTACGCTTTCTCACCTTTTCACTACGGCCGTTTGTTGCTTTTTCCAGCGCTAATTTATCGCTGAACTATTTCGGCGAGTGACCCAAACAAGAACAATGCTCGCTTATTTGTAAAGGGCCGCAGATTTAATGTGACTCGGCGAACAAATAGTCGCGAATATATTCGCGGAGTCGCCGAAACTATTCGGCCGCGTGATTTACGGGGACGCTCGTTTTGGAATTATGACGTTCGATAAATAATTAGACCCGACATTCCGCGTCCGAGTTATTCAAGTTATCGGACCGCGGAACGCCGAGGCTCATAATTAGAGTGGGCTGCGAAAGAGAGCGCGGAATTTAAATTAGCGTTTGTTTACACGTGTGATTAAAGGCAGCCTGGACGGTGATTATATTTAGCGGACGCGTTGCTTTGGGTGAAATGTCAATGGGTGGTGAACTTGCGTCGGCTTTTAAATAGGATGTTCGCTATTTTTATTGCCCTTAAAAAAGCCGGAGAAAAGTCGCGTGATTTGTACTTGGACGGATTATTTTTGTTCCAACACGCGTTCTCTCATCTCATTTTCCCATTTGATGAAAATGAGACCAATATTTTCTGTTTAGAAACACTGCTTTCTTCCTCAAACAAGAAAAAAGAAAAGTGTCTTAAATGAAGTTAGATTTATAGACAAAAAACTGATGCATTTCTCTTTGCATAAAACCTCATAAATTGTTTTCAATAATGTTTGACAAGATCTTTTTTTTACGATAACAACTTCGAAGTTTCAACGAAAACGCAATACTTCTCATAGAAATTTCGCGTGCCCGATGTCTCGTTGCAATTTTACAAACAGCTTAAATATACAGCAGCGGTAACTTTACGTTACTGCGCACCGCGAAATCCTCTTATACCTCCTCCGTCGACGACAGAAACAATAACAAATGATTCCGCGTTTTCGGAGTATTGTAAATCCGCGGACGAAACGCCCAAATTAATTTCGCGGACCATTTAAAATTGTAATCGCGGCTCGTTCGGCCGCCAACGAAGTCGCGTATTATGACGAACCGCTCGGACGCTTGAAAAATGCTTCTCGCCGCCAATTCTCTCCAAGTTTATCGTTTATTTAACTCCACCAGGGCGGTAAAAATGTCTAACTATACGTGCTCCACATTAAAAGTTGGCGGTTTGTGATGCAAGTTTATTGCGAACTTGGAAATCTATGCCCGACTGGAAACAATGTTGAGGTTCGCTGTATAATGGTGATCAAGTACAGCGTTAAATTATTTGCCGATAAATATCAATTGATTATCGGCGCAAGCTTTTTTCGCGATGCCAAGGCTCGGTACGCAGACAGCGAGACAAATTGATTAAGTTGAAGGGACAAATGAAATTGACAGAAATCGCGGTGCGAGTACGTTTTTAGACGGAATTCCTATTTCGAATTCGATAAAGGAGTTTCTAAATATATCGAATTTCATTTACGTATTGGTTGCAAATGACTAACGTTGGGCTATGATCGCGTCTATTTTGAGCTGTTTATTAGTGGAAGTTCATTCATTTTTGCTCAAGCTGTCAGTAACTGAAACGCGTTGCAGTTCTAATTAGAAGTCGAAAATGAACGCCAGCGATTTGAAAATTTATGCATATTTTGTCAAGATTTTATCTTAGGCTGAAAAATTATCAAAAATTAATTTTTAATAGGAGATATTTTACGACATTTCGAAATATGGGACTCATTGTTTTTCAGTTGACGAAGCCGATTTTTTCAATTTATCTCCAAGTAATCGAGTTAAAATGCTAACTGAAGTCTGTTCTGAAAGTTTGACGTAATTGGCGAAAATCGAACACATTATTTTATTATCCTGCATCTTCGTTCCGATTGTTTGTTGCGAAATGAACGAAAGCGTCGATCGATTGACGTTGACGTAACTCGATTGTTTTTTTCCGCTGACCTGGGCACAAAGTATTTCTTTTTGATTAAGTTGAAAGCTAATTACAAGTCGCGCCAATTACACGGGTTGGACGGAATTCGAGCTCGGCACAGCGCTGCAGCGCAATTGTTGTTCGAAGGGAAATCCTCATTTATTAATGTTTCATTATTTTCGTTTGGTCGCGACGATTTCGTTATTGTCGCTTATTTTTCGAAATAATTGGGTGATTAATAATTTGTCGCGACGGTCCATTGTGGAGCAAAAGCGGATTTGTTTTATCACATTTTATGTAAATGATTTACGGCATGGTGGTTGAACATTTGCGCGGTTGGCATTTTCGGGGAAATCTTTATAAATGAAGTTAGATTTATGTGTTTTCGTAAGCAGGGTCTGGTAAAGGTTTATGTGGCAAGTTTTACGAAAACTGAATGGGTTTCAATGATACAGTGTATAATGATGGTTTTGAATAAAATTACGATATCATATTTAAACTGAGTCAGCAAAATCTGTTGGAAATCTAACAAAAACTAACAAAACTAACAAAATCTGTTGGAAAGAAAATGATTATAATTTTCAGTGTAAAACATTTTCATTGAACATTATTCGATGGTATTATACACAGAATATTTATGTCGTATATACGGTATACATAATCTCAACAAATTGTCTGTCAACGACATTCCAACGTCGATCACGTCAAAACTGTTTTCCCATTTTCGTCAAACTTAAACTTGATTACAAGTTCCGTCGATTAAACACCATCCATGCCCGGGAATTATATTCATCGCTTCTCTTTAATACAATCAAAATAATAGGAACACGTTATTCCGCCATCAGTCAGTTAATCTCCCAGAACACACAAAGCGTAAACAAAAATAACTACATAAATAATTAAAATTAAAATTAAAATTAAAATTAAAATTAAAATAATTAAAATAATAATATATCCAACCATGTAAGTAATTAGTCAATTTTGTAGTTCACTTTTATTAGTCCAAACAGTAACTTTTTGCAATATATAACTTTTTATCCCGCACGGAAAAAATATATTCGCAAAAGATATGTAAAAATATATACGTATATGTTTTCGACAAAAAGTTATATATTTTTATATATTTTCTATATATTCATCAAATATAAATGAATTAATATATAATTACATATATGTCAAATATATGTTTACATACATTATATATATTTTTTCAAGAAATATAAGCGTTAAACTATATAAAATATATTTAAAAATATATTTTTGCGGCAAAAAGTTATGTATTTGCAAATATTTTTTGTGAGTATATTTTTTCCGTGCAGGATATTTAATTAACGTAATTGAACCGCATGTTCAATTACGTGAATTAAAAATTCGTTGTACTGAACGACGTAATTTACTTGAGAAATTACAGTTAAAGTCTTTTCTCAGTACGAAAACACTCTCGACATC
>JABFPB010000631.1:0-34533 GCA_022817645.1 Ceratoteleas bidentatus
TGTGACATTTTAATGTCATTTAGTATACAGTGAAATGAGTAGCATATGAACTCGTGTCTCGTTTTGTTAGTACAAAACACTGATTTGAATTCTGTGAACGGAATGCAGATTGTCGATTCAATTCAATTTCAATTCAATTCAATTCAAATTCAATAAAATTTCAATTCAAAAGAATTGAAAATTTTAATTCTTTTGAATTCACTTTAATCAAAAATTTTTTACAGGGCAGTTAGTTCGAACAGGCGGATTTTCACACAGAAAATCCACACAATGTTCAGTAAATCAGCATCTCATTACTAATTTTGTTCAGTACGCGAAATATTATATTTCGCCCTAAACCTACGATTCAAAATTGCTTCTTGTTTGAGACATCACCTTAAACGATTTTTCATTTGAGCTCGATCTGATCGTATTTCTCCCTCTGTTTTAAATAGGGTTACCGCAAGAGCGACAAGGACAGAATGGATCGGATCGTACCAACCCAGCCAACTGAACAACATTTTGAAGTATTGCTTTTTTTGCATTACTGCAAACAGCAAAAACAACCAAAAATGGTTATTGGGATACTTGCAAAGTTGCAATTTGAATCGTATAATTTTTTGCTAATTGAAAACAATTTGGTTCAAATCTCATGTATTGACTTTCATTTTTGGATATCTGAGCTTTGTTTTTAATTTTTATGGAGAAATAGAATGAAACACAATTGTTTTCCATTCCTTTCAAAGTGATGTTAAATCCTATAAAACTAACCAGATTCAAAGGAAACAAATTTCTTTGTTTTGTTTTTTCTTCAATTCATGATTATCGTATGAAGCATTTCTAAAACGGAAATGCTTTTTTGCTTACTTCTTTCATAAATCGCAGATTATGCTTTATTTCCCCGGAAAAACAGACAAAATAAAAATATGACTCTATAAAGAACACATAAAAGATTCAGACTATAATAAAAACAAAAATCCTATTTCTATTATTTCCTTTTCCAGATCTAAACTTTATAATTTCAAGAAATTTAAATTAGGTAATGACTCTTCGAAACAAAATACTCCATTTATTCGCCTACAAAATACAATTTATTTAGTATACTGAATATAGTGAATGAATGTAGTTACATACTCGAGCCATAATTAGGGAACTCGTTTTCAAGGTCACTATTCTAACCACAAATTCACGCAATGATTTCCGACTGGCAAAATTCATAAATTCACAATGAAACAATTTCAATGATTCATTAAAACATAACGAAATTGTTCTAATTTATCGAGGTATAGAATTACTTGAGCGATTTCTATTGATTTCAGCGTTTGAGATATTTAATATGAACACGTGTGTCACACCATTAGCACCGATAATGTAGGAATTGGACAGATAATATATCATCTTACGAGTTGAAATTCAACACCAACTATGTGACTCAAGCAAATATATTGTTTTCTTAATTATCCATTCATTGCTGTAATTAATGTAACACTTTATTTTTAAATAAAAAATTGAATAAAAACAACTATTAATGGAAAAAAAGAAAAAAAACACAAATTATCAGAAACAATATACCATCAAGTTTTTCTAACTTACTACCTTACTCTAAATTGGGATTAAATTTAGGAACATACTATACAACAAAACCAACAAGAAAAATTGTGTTATAGAGTTCTTTATTTGTATTACAATTTTCCGTTCAAAGTACTTAGCACGACACTACAACTAATACTCCAACTACAAAAAAATACAAATCTGCAACTTCTCTTAATGGTAAATCAAAGTCATGAATCTAATTATCACTAATTAGTTAACTTAATTAATTATACTAACCACCTACTAATACCATATTATATTCCCACAATCATGGGAAAGAAACTGATATATAAAATCACAAAATACATTCGTACTCCCGTACATTTGCCTGACTCTTCACACAAGTTTATCTTTTTATTGTACTTCATCTGATCTTCTCAAACGTAAAAAACTAAGTGTCCATTATTCCCACCGTTTCCCACCTGAAAACGGACACTCGTTCGACTACAAGATCCAATCAAGTCAATAAACCAACGTCCTCAATTATGCAATAAAATTCAGTCCTGCGTAACAAATTTCATTACTAAAAAATATTAGCGACAATAAATAAATAGCGAATTTAAAAGGCGTATCTCGTGCGAATGTCCTCCAGCTTTTTCGAGACTTCCGCGGGGGTGCGTTCTAAGTCGCCGGAAATGCTCTTTTGCTTCGACGGTTCAATCGAATTGAACTGTTCGCAGAGGTCGCCGTCGATGACGTTTTTCACGGGGTAATAGTACGATCGGAAGGACAGGTGGTCCCGTCCGCACAGTGGCGGATGCTCCGAGCGCATGTGCATCTCCAGGTGCTGGAAGAAGTCGTGATCCTCGTGACTGGTGAATGGCACCAAAACGCCGACAGTGCCACTGAGGGTCGTGTAGACCAAACTTTCCGAGCCTCCGGGGATCAGAGTGGCCTTTTGCAGGGAAACTACGGTTTCGCCGACGTGGAAACAGGCGACGGTGTCGGCCTTCTGACTCGCGCCATTTAGCAAACCTCGATCCCAGAGAGCTTTATTACCAGTTGGATCCTCATCGACGTCGTCGTTTATGCCACTGACGAGACGTATCTAAAATATTAAAGGGAGGAGATTAGAGGGGGATAAATAATGTGGAACTTTTTTTAATTATTTTGACTGATATCAGTACTGCAGGATTCTCATCAATTCGAAACAGATAGTGTATTTTTCATCATTTATGATTTTAGGGTATTTTTAGGGTGTCTGATTAAAATCAAATTAATCTGATTAATTTGATTTATTTTAAATCATGATTTGTATTAATTAACTTTAGACACTAACCACAGCAATATTTCCAAATTTGTCCGCAGTGGCGACGGTGTCATAATCGAGAACACACGTTGTGGTGATCCAACGTGGATTCGTGTCATCGGCGAAGATGATAAGCTGATTCTCCTGGCGTTTGTAGCGCACGGCAAACACGGATTCTTGCACGTCGCCAACGTAGATGCGATGTCCCACTGCATTTATGGAGACAACCGCGTGTGGAATGTGCTTGTTCACACATTTCTTCAGAAGCTTCTTCTTGCCCATATCGTACAGGCGCAATATCCTACCAACACCGACCAGCACTTTTCCTTGATAGGGGCATATTGCCAACGGTACTTCGTCCACTTCGGTTTTGTGAATAAGATCTAAACTGGTGCAGTCGAGATTTACTCTGTAAAAGGAAAGTGGTCGTAGTTAGTTTTTTGAAAATCAATTTTTAGGGATTGATATATATATTTTTTATTAAAAAATCAGTACTGCAGGTTTTTCATCAAAGTTTGATGTTAGTGTGAATGTCATCATATGTGAATAATGTGAATTATGTATTTTAATAGATTTGTTGGTTTTTGAACTTACTTGTATGTGTACAAAAATCCACCTTTGCTGATCCTTGGATTGAGTTGATAATCTTTGGCAACACCAACTATGAGGAACTGCTGGTCACCATGGTTCGAGAATTTGACCAAAGCCAAACTGAAATAAATAATAAATTACTTATTATATCAATGTTTAATTTGTGTTTACTTATAATTATAAATATTTTGGTGTACCATCATTATCATGATTTTATAATCAATGTTAATCAGTTGAAACACGGACATGATACAATAATCATATGGTACATCATATTCAATTTTTTCATCTATTATATTTTCAAACTTTTTTTATGAATTATTTTAATTCACCTGGCAAATGTCGGATTGCTAATAGACATTTTTTATATAAATGAATTTCGACAATTGTAATATTTGAACAAATAAAAATTGGACATATAATTTTAATCTTTTAAATCCATAAAAAAACCAACCACATGGCCGCCAAATTCTGCTCGAGCCTCTGAATTTCAAAAGTGTGTCCAGTGGTAGGCGCCATAATTCTGATCAAAGAAGCCCACAACCCCGGCCCCGCTCTCGGCGCTCCAAACACAGTTTCGTTCGACTCTTCCGACAGAAAAGCTTCCGCCAATTCCCTCGCGACCGCCGCCTCCTCCGCCCCCGCAGCCTCCTGCATTTCCTCCGCCATCTGCAGTCGTCTCTGTCGTTTCGTTTCCTCCGTATACGCATTGTGCTCCGTTTCCAAAATAATTAGATGAGCGGAATCGTTGTGCACCGCGAATTTCCGCGGAGTGTACTCGAGCGGAAAACTGACTTGATTGAACACGGCGCCGAGTTTCTCGAGCGCCAAAATTCTCAGGGTGTTGGTGGAGATGGCGACGATTCCCTCCGGACACTGTTCCGAGCTGAAACCCGAAGCGTACTCGAGACTTTCGTACGAGAGTGGCGTCAGGTGGAAGCGGTTTTGGTAGTAGTAACTGAGCCAGGATCGCGAGCTCATTGCAAGCACAGCTTGGTTGTTTTGCATTCGGATTCGGAAGAGTTTGACCGGGCGGGATCCCAAGTATCGAGTGCGAGTGTCGCCTATGTCGCCGGATATTGTGTCGAGGACTGTTCTTAGTAGTACGCCGTTTTGCAAACCTGAGAAAAAAATTGGAGAATAAAAATATGAATTTCCTGAAGGAATTAATTTTTTCATTCTCATAGAATTCCTAAGTTTATTTGGAAGTTGTAAAAGAATTTTTTAATGAAATTGAGAAATGTCGCAGACAAAATTTCCAAGAGTGTTTAAAATGAATAAACTCTCTAACGATGCGAAGTCTGTGATTGTTCTTGCACTGATTCGACCAACACTCGGATTAGGTACCAGGTGCTGGAGATACCTCATGCGTTATTTCAAAAATATAATGATAATAATTTTATTGGGCTATTATTATGGTTGCTCTTTAAACAATGTTAATTTAAGTAACATAACAGATTTCCAGTAATCGGCCAACTCCTATTATGTCGATAATAATTAGAAACACCCTAACTCCATAGCAACAAACTTAATACTTTGCTTCAAAAAGATCCATACCTATATTTAAATACAGGCTTGTTTGTTGTGAAGACGATTCTTCCTTCGAAGAAGTATCCATATCTTTTGCTCCCATTTCAACTATGCATAAGCTTTCCGCCGCAGCAGGCAAAGCTTGCATACTTCTTGGTGCAAGACAATCCGAAGGATCCAATGAAATAATTCGTACTGTGTTATCTTGCAGACCGACCGCAAGGAACCACGACCTTTGTTCGCCAGGTGCAACATTTCCCAACGCCATACACATTACTTCGGATGGCATCTTTTTCCTTTCCGTGTACTCGTTCAAACAGCCAGTCTAAAATGTGATTTCAATTAAAATCAAATATTCGTTAATCAAATGTGTTTCATAAATGTGTAAGATGTCAACTTTGCAGAATATGACATTGAAATTCGGAATTGCAATGCAAAAAGCACAAAGTGTGTTTAGTTTCTGCACCGTTTACATCCCAAAGAATAAAAAGACATCTGTGGGAGAACATGGTGCAATTTCTTGAAACAATCATTGGTATTTACCGGGTCCATTTCAAAGTAAACGAGTTCTCCGCCTGTGAGTGCGATGACAACCTGGCGCTGATTTACGGCGCATTTGACAATGGTCTTTTTGCCAGGAGCCTTCCATTCGTTGATTCTCTTGTCTGCGCGGATGTGCCGAATTCCATCCGGATATACCTGCAATTTTGCAATTAATTTTCTGTTATTAAAAAATTCATGAACATTAAATATATTATATTTGATATTATATTATTTCATTGCCATTCAGAAAGTTAAAAAATTCAGTCGATTTAATTTGTAATAGCAGTGATTATTTTATGAACGAAAAGTTGTCGCTGGTAGAATTACCAAGAGAATTTACAGGGTATAAATGCTCTAACGATGCGATACCAGCTTTTGATCTTGCATATTTTACGACCAACACGTGCATGGAAAACCAGGTGTTGGAGATACCTTATGCGTTTTTTTTTAATTTCCATTTTTTTCATAATCTTTTCATAACATACTTTCTTGGTCTTTCCTGAATTTGTAAATTTTTTTTCTCAACGGCTAAACATTTAGTTTTCAGATAAAATATCGTCAGTTTTACCTGAACCAGCGCATCTTCTCCTAACGCTGAACAACTCAAAGTCGGAGTTGTACCGAGAAATCCAGAATCGGTAACTTCCTCGACAGTCTCCCCAATGCTGAGTACCAGTGTGGCATTCACGAAGGATACGATAATGTACGCATCAAATTCCTCTGCAACCAAAACCAAAAGTCGCGTTTGAATTGAGATGGTCCAATAAACCGTTGTCATGGAGGACTTCGTTAAGGAAGAAGAAAGAAAAGCTTTAACGTTTACGTCTACAATCACGTTTGTTGTACCGAACGCAATGTGTAACGTCTGTTGGGTGGTTTCCTTTCAGTCGACTAATGCTTAACCAATTCAGCGGCCTTACCTTACGATCACTAGGCAGTCGCTGTTCAACCGATTGGTCGCGGATGCTCTGAAAGAGAGAACTGGTGTTTGATAAAATTGTATCAACCCACCAGATTTACTAGTCTTGTTTTAACAAGCTAAATAACCGTCTTCTGTCCGAATTTATGGAGCCAACTTTTCAGTTACTCTCTGGACATCAGGAAATTTGGTCGAAAAAAAATTTAATGAAAAGGAACTTAGAATGTGCTTAAATAAAAGGTCGTCGTATTATATAATTGTCTTAATTAGTACAAATAAAAAATACCTGTAAACCAAAAATTGGGAAATAAAACTTTGATTTTTTAACACAAAAAGAATTGCTTTTTTAATAAGCTCTTTAGATGAATTCTCGCCTAATAAATGTTCAATACAATATGACTACCTTTGGTTCTTTATATGTGATATATTTTTTATTTCAGCTATATGACTATTAAATAAATTTGTCAATTCTACAGGCTTCAAGAAACGGAAATACGACTTACCATCAATCCGCCTTTTCACTGTCCATACTGCATTTGGGTTACCCGGCAATTCACTCACAGCCATCTCTGACACTTCCAAACCGTGGCGTAATACTCGCAAAGTTGATCGGGGTCCACGACCACAGGCTATGTACAATTGAGGAGTATCTTCGTTTGCTAAATCTGCCACCTGATTTTGAAAAAATGTTATTTTTAGTTTCAAAGAAACCCATATAAGTATTTGTTATTTATTGCATTGAAATAGTGTCATCATAATCAGAAATGTTGTAATCAATGTGAATCAGCTGAAACACGGACTGATAATGTAATCATTTGATCACTGAGTAATTTCAGTAGCTGTGAAATGTATCATTAAAACTGCTCTTTGGGATATATCACAGCTAAGCAGATTTGTACAGAATCTTAGGATTTTGGTAAGTTTTTCTTAATCTAAGGTTTTTAAAGATTTGTTGACAATATAATCGATATGTATCAAATTTCAGTTTACATTTTTTTTTTTTTCAATATCCATGTGACTTACTTGACAAGACATGATGGGAGACAAGCTGTCCATTTCGTCGACCAAAACCAAATTTCTCAATGGTCTTGGTGCAAAGAAGAAGGTATCTCCTTCCTCTAAGGGCATAGCTGAACTGAATTCGGGTTCATCATCGTCATCTCCAAGATGAGCAATTTGATACAAATAACTGAAAAACGACAAAATTCATCCTTAATAACATTTAATACACCTACAAGTAGTATGTATATATTTCCAAATACCAAATTATTGTAACTTAACAAAAACAGAATTACAAAATGACTTACTGATTGCCAAATTCAGATGCCACGAAAAGAAATCCAGTTTTCAACACACACATACTAGAAGCAACTGGTACGGTGTCGAAATATTTCAGCTTAATTTCCGTAACCATGTCTTCGTCTGTTTCCAGCGTGATTTTGAAAATATCGCCTTGCTCAGTTTGAGCCAGGAAGAAGAACATGCTTTTGGTTTTGTGGGTCGCGGAGCATACGAATATCATGCCACGCTCTGGATCGTCCAGATCGTTTCTCCTTCGGGGAATTGGGCAACGAATGTCGTGTTGATCGCCCAGGTTTTTGTATGTGAGGTAATTTTCAGAGCAAATGAGCACGCCACTTGGCCCGTCATTTCCTCCGGGAACTGATACGAGGAAATTCGCGTGTTCTTCCAAGGGTTCACTGTATTTTCTGACAACATGGTTCAACCCAAGGTCCAATTCGTAGAGAGTCAAAGTCTGTTGAGTTTTTACAGCAGCATCACCAGTGGGATCACTATCTGCATCCTGAAATATTGGTGTTGTATCATTTTTGTGTCATTGTATCATTTTTAACAGATTTATTTGCTTTTTGATTTATAAAATTGTGTGAAGATGTTGAAGAGTGAACCATCATTATCATGGGTATAATCAATATTAATCAGAAACACGGACATGATACAATAATCATATGGTACACCTTCAGGTAAAAATAGAATGTTATTTCTTATTGGGATCTGACATGGAAACTTAAAAAAATAGTACAAATTTTGAATACTTGTTCCATTTTTTTCAATGCTTGTAATTTGCTCAGATTTTCTTAATGAAATTTGTTTTAACTGTAATGCAGTTGCTGTGAAAAATGGAAAATATGATGAAAATAGTTTTTATTAATTTATTTATTTAGATGACAAAGACTTGGTCTGTTAAATATCAAGTTAATTATGTGTTAAACAATGTGCTGACTTACCTCATAATCAATTTCCAGACACGCAAACATTGGATTTTCAAATCCAACATCAACTCCTACTGTATGGTAAACTAATGTGTTACTTTTGTGAGCTTCCAGGGGGGAAGAAATTGTGAGTCTTGCTTCTGGATCACGATTCAAAATATATACAAGTTTTTGCTTCTCGATTGCACCTTTGTAAGGAAAGATTAAATTAGTAATTTAACTAAATATTGCAGATTTGAGTATGCACAACTTTTGCACATCTTATTGCAATCTTGATGGCTAAAAATCATTTGCACTTTTTTTTTATAAAACAAATTGTGCTTTTGAGTGAAGATAAAGATACAATTTGCTTTTTAGATGTTTACTATTGTTTTAATTATTTAACATTAAAGATTTCTCGCTTTTGAAAAAGTAAAATTCTCTGACATTCATGCATAAAAATCCTTCTTTAATATGAATGACTCATAAGTCATAAAAATTCTAACAAAATAAATATTATATAATACACACATATATTACACAACTCATGCCAGATATCCCATTTTCATTCACTTTAAAAAAAGCATTTATATTTGGAATCTAAGATTGGGATGTGGCTTATTGAAAAATTATGGATCTCATGTATGTTAAAATATTAACAACCTTTTCAATAAAATGTATAACTTAACTGTTTATTTTTTGAATAATTATATAATTAGTATAATTGTACGGTTATACTCATTATTCAATTTTATAGACTTTTATAGTTTTTAATTTTTTTGTTTTGAGATTTTAATTTCAATGTTTATTTTCTACCAAAACTGCATGCTTTTCTTGTTCACCATAGATTACACCGCTTTCAACTTTTGTTATACATCATTATAATTAAACAGTAATAAATCAACTCTTACCTATCATCACTGCGCGTCCTTTAGGATCAATGGCCAAATACTGTCCTGGAACAATCCTCCGACAGCCACTTTTGCCAAAGGTTTCCTGGTGGACCTTTTCGAAAATGTTTTTTGCCGGGATGTATTCCAAAATGACAATTCGGCCAGAGTCCGAGCCAACGACGATGTAATCCTTCGTTCCTCCAGTGAGCCTGAAGGCCATTAACGATCTTATGATTCCAAAAACCTCCACAGTCAGCAGCGTGTGCACTTTGCCGGTGTTTGGATCGGGTCGCAGCAATTCTAAGGATTTGCCGCGTGAAACCAAGATCTCGGCCATTTTGCTCCCGGAGAAATTGCCGTGCACGGCATGCGTGATACCGGTGGCACGTTGCAGGGTCAAATTGTACAAATACATCTTGTATTTTTTGTGTCGGCTTCGATCAAAAGGTTAAGTCTTAACTCTGGTTTACCACCAGAGTTTCAATTTTTACTTTGGCTTCGCAGCTGAAATTGGAAAATCGTGAATTTAACCTACGTTTGCAAGCGACATTTTTGTATGAAATATGATAAAAGATGAGATTTTTTAATACTTTTTTTAATGGAATTTATCGAAATGTGGGTTTTTTTACAGAGAAAATTAGGGGGGTGGAAAGGAGAGAAATTAGGATGGATAATTTTTACGGAAGAAAGTTATAGACGCCGACACGAATTTTCGGATTTACTATCACCGGAAGGGAAAAAATAATAGTGTGCAAATGAAGATTGAATATTGGTAAAATGGTACTCACCACGATTAATGTTGCATTGTGCTTACTGTGTCTGATGTTTTTGGATACAGTGAAGAAAACGTTTCTTTAGGACGCCATTCCTAACCAGCCATTTTCTTCACATCTTATTGAGTTTTGGCCATTCGTTCTCGCGTTGCCGCTCGACTGGAGCGACCTCTCGCGTCAGATCGATAGAGTTAAAAGTAACTAGATTTCGGAAGTCTAGTTACATTTAGTTTAGTCTAGATACATTTCTTATTTATATTTTTATAGAAACGAAACTAAATCTGCTTTATGTCTGATCGTCAATAAATTACATTTTTACCAAAAAATGTTATTCTAGCCATTTGATGACAAAATAAATAAAATAAAAATAGTTTTTCTTTTAGAAAAATCCCTAATATTCTGATGAAAAGAACTAGATTTATCTTCGAATGTAATACCAACCTTCGTCGAACACACCGAAACATTAAAATAGGTTATCTCAAACATACTCACTAACACAGTAACAAATAAATTGTGAAGATTAATTCTTAAGTATATTTCAATTTTACGTAAATAAAAAAAGTCAGAATGAGTGCTATGACTTTGACAAAACAAAGTACTTTGCGTTTTATGAACAGGATACCAGTTGTGAGTATTCGACACTTGTCATCAGCGATCAAAATATAAGCTCTTCATTCATTATTCAAAATAATAAACAATTACAATTTTCAGGTTAGTTATCGATTTTATTGCAAAGAAGTACAATCAAGTGATGAATCAGAGACGAAGAAGGAACCAAAAGTGCCAAGAAATATTTTAAAGGACACTTATTCCGCAGCTACTCAAAAAGAAAACGGTGTCATTGCCGGAAAAGCGCCATTCCGAATTAAGTTGGAAAAGGGAAAAAAATATGCCTGGTGTCTGTGCGGTCAGAGTCACAATCAGCCGTTTTGTGATGGAACGCATAAGAACATATTTTTGAAAATCAACTTTCGCCCGATATTATTCGCAGTGGATGAAACTAAAGATTATTGGCTTTGTACTTGCAAACAAACGAAAAATAGACCATTTTGCGACGGAACTCATAAAAGACCAGATATTCAGGAAATGAGATTTTAATATGAAGTTATTGCAGAGCAATGGCACTGTAAATTGTAAATATATCACTCAAAAAAATATTGTGTACTGTTTACTGTTTCATTACAATGAAATATCTTTAGAATAGATTTTTTAATGAAAAACGTACTCTATGTTAAGGTTTTGTCACTAATTTTGGTAAGCCAAAAAATAATAAGAAAGTTCACTTTTAAGACTTCATTCCAGGAATAAACATTTGGGATTGTTTCAATTAAATGCTTGGATTTTGATCTAGTTTATTGAAATAACACTTAAAAATATCTATACTTTATTGTACTTTCATCATAATATGTATTATAATTTTTCCATTTTTTATCCTTAGTTACTTTTTCCTTTGGATACGCGTTGCTCATCAAGCCTGAAAAACAATTTTTTGTATTTTTATATACAAATTTATTCATCTTACAATTAAACCTACTCATAATAGACAAGAAATCCTAAAAATGTACAAGTTAAGAAACTGTGTCATACCAGCAGCTTTTGCCATTTCCAACAAATAATCCATCCTCTTGTGCTGCACTGCACATAAACCACTTATATGGCGACCTAACAATTTGCCTTGAGAATCAACGAATTGATTTATAATTAAAACATCCTGAAAAAAAATAACATGAAGTAAAACAGTACCACATAATCTGCATAGTTACTATAAAACAATTTCCAAATTTACCGTATGCTTTACTTCAAGGCCATATGCACAAAGTGGACAAGCTTTATTATGGGCTTTCATTAATAAAGGATCATTTTGGGGTTTGATAATGCCTGATATCACTAGCGTGTCGCCTTCTTTCTTTTCATGAACTGAAATGAAATCAAACAATTTTCAATGCAACTCTGATTAAATCTTATTAAATTTTCATTAGAAGTAATAGGATTAAATCCTATTACTTATACTAATCAAATCAAATGGAAGATTTTAGCAATGATGTATAACACTGAAACATGAAATATAAATGTTATATACCAAATATCTTATAAGAATCTAGCAATTGAAACAAAATCCTGCTCCAACTGATAAAATATAAATAAAGTACAACTTATTTTAGAAAGAGGTGAAAAAACTTCAATTAATCTTTTTTCAAATTGCCATGAAGTCTGACTAAAAACAGAATTCACACATACTCTCCTTTATCCTTGACACCGGTGACAATGACAGCTGCCTTACGCATTGTGCACGTAAACCCTTGCACTGATTCAGCAAAACCCGACTGCAATTAACTATTTGCGACATGCTAATCAAATCCGCACCTAATTACCTAAATAATAAAAAAACCTCACGATCACACCTCTCTCTGTTTTGGTTATATCGCCAATTGCACATGCGCACGCGCACTACTGCATTTTCCCCAAAAATGACTTCATCCTTCCTTTGATCACATCCACCCACAACTCTCCCTTTGGCTGCGTTCAATTCTTCTAAACTACAACAACAACATAAACAAAAACACATCCGTGACATTGAAAACCCCTTCTTCTCCTGCAAAACAACAAATCCCAAATCTCAAAATAATCAATTGCACAAAAAATTCTCTTTTTGCGACTTCCGTCTCACTCTTTCCCGTTGAATTAAAAAAGGACGGCGACAACTTGTCAAACCGGCAACGTTGTTCTGAACGCAGCCAGCAGGAGAACGCGTGGCATTACGCGAACGAGATGCGATGTGTTATGATTCCGCTGCGCTGTCAGGATAAGGGAATTGTCTGCCAGTGGCATTCACTGTAACCGAAAAGTCTTCGGGCGCTGGCTGGGAAAATCTGACGTCGCTCGGTTTATTGCGGATCGTCCCGGTTGCTGTATTTTCGTTGCGTCAGTATGTGTACATAAAGAGTGATAACGAGCAACAGACGATAACAGTTTGTCAGCAACGTATGTGCAGTAATAAGTGCAACAGTCAGAAGACGAAATGGGGCTGTGCAAATGTCCAAAAAGAAAAGTCACAAATCAGTTTTGTTTTGAGCATAGGGTCAATGTATGCGAACACTGTATGGTGACGAATCATCCTAAGGTATGAGTTGTTTTGGAGTTCAATGAAGATTGTCAGTATGTTAATGGCAGGGGGAGTAGCAGTGTATAGAAATTAATAAATCTGGAAAGATTTAGTTGCTTGTTTCGGTTAATTGTTTAAAAAGTTTGTTGAAAGGGGGAGAAAGTTTGGAGGATTTTGAGAATTGGAATTTTCAAATGGAATGTGATAGAGGAATTTGGATTTGTCGTGAAATCTTATCTGCTTTAATCTGTGATGATTTTACAGTTAATTTTTTGTTACATTTTTTTAAGTTTCATAGTATATTATGTAATATTATTGGTAATATCTGTTTAGGAAATGAAACTGAAAAATAGTTTTTGTTTTATATTTATTTTGAAGTCACATAAAAATAATTCATATTTAATTTCTGCTGTTGTTAAAAATGAATTTAATATCAATAATTAAATGTGCAGAATTTTTCTGTTATAAAATTTCTTTTTTACACATTTGTTTGATAATGGGTTAATCATGTTTTTTTGCATTTTTGCAGTGTATAGTTCAATCTTATTTAAGATGGCTGCAAGACAGCGACTGTAAACCAATATGTGAACTGTGCTCTGAGAATCTGAGCGACAGAGATTGTGTGAGATTGACTTGTTATCATGTGTACCATTGGGCATGTCTGGACAACTATGCAAGGAATCTGCCATCCACTACTGCACCTTCCGGTTACTTGTGTCCAACTTGCGAATCACATATTTTCCCCTGGAACAATTTAGTATCACCTGTGGCAGACATTTTAAAGGAGAAATTAGCCACTGTCAATTGGGCTAGAGCTGGGCTTGGACTACCTTTGGTAATTGCTTTTTTTTGTTAAAAAAATGCCTTCTAATCATATTCTATCATATTTTCTTAGTCTTAACTTATTCTTTTGGCGAATGTCCCCTTAATCCTACACCTTTCATCGTACTACCCAGATTACACACATAAAATATACATTATACCTCAAATTTCCGTATAAGATCTTTGTTTAAAAATACTATTACGACTACTAATTACAATCAACATCAAAAACTGCTAAAAAACAGGTCCCAATAGAAATAGAAATTTCTCTCCCATTTCTCTCCATACGATTCAGTTTTTGACCAAATCTGATATATCTTTAAACATTTTCCGAAACCTTCCATATTAAAATCAACCCCCTTGCTCCTCCATCAAAATTAACTCGAACCACAATTAAAAACCATCACCCAATTTCCAGCTAAGCGAGGACAGAGAACAGAAACCAGCGCAAGAGCACAAATCCTCCAACATGTCCGAAACATCCAACTATCAACTGAACTCTG
This sequence comes from Ceratoteleas bidentatus, assembly GCA_022817645.1. NCBI lineage: Eukaryota > Metazoa > Arthropoda > Insecta > Hymenoptera > Scelionidae > Ceratoteleas > Ceratoteleas bidentatus. Next base: position 14,709 of record JABFPB010000631.1, read on the forward strand.
GTCCCTCCTCCGAGTACACCATCGCTACATCCAGGACGAGTGTCGCCAACGTCGACAACTCCCTGACAAACAGCTACATGCCCAACCAGAAGCTAGGTCCACCTTACTCGGTTGTAAATATCGACTCTTCGCTGAACCCAGGAAACCGAAAGGTGTTCGAGGCCTACGACGACCCAAAAAGCATGACCTTCGACCACGACGAGAACAAATACCAGAGGAAGTCGGCGATCGAGTGGTTTTTGAGGTGGTGGAAGCTCATCACGAGGCCACCGATGCGCAGGAGAAACTCTTCGGGCTCGCTGTACAAGAGATACGCGATGCTCACGGTTGTTGGGATCTTCGTTTTCGTCTGCATTATCATCATCATGTCCTGGCTGGGCAGAATGGCGACGGACGGCGATCCGGCTTTCAACCTCTATGCACACAATGAATAACGAAAATGCGCAGATGAAATAACGAGCGAATGCGACTGAAACCCATTTGTACCATTGCGCCGATGAAAATGCTGTTACTCACTTTTGTTTGTGCATCATTGAATTGCATTTACAAAGTTGAAAAAATCGACCTCGAATATTGTATCTGGATTGTCAACTTTTTTGTACAATTTTTACAAAAATATGTGATTACTGGATGACATTGGGGCTGGAATTATTCATAATACAGTTAAGGAGGTAGCTTCTAAAATTATTCTAAAAATGTTTCAAAAAAGTTGTCAATTCAGTTCCCAATTTTTGAGATGTCGAAATGTGGCTGATTGTCGATTCCCGATTCAATTTTGAATTTAGAGAAGTTATAAAGTCTTGTTTAGTTCTGTTGAATCTATAGAAATATTGAATTGTCTTGTTTTATTGGGTTTACAATAGGATTCTATTAACTTCACTTAGAACTATTTTTGTACTTGAATGGTTGTAATATAGCTTGTGATCAGTTGCCGTTCTTTTTGCTAGAACCGGGTTTTTGCAATCAGACGCAAAATAAAATTTGCATATTATGAGAATTTAAAAATTCAACCACTGTGAATAGGGGAGAAACATTTTAGTCTTGTTTAGTAGTCATTGTTTGACAATGACAAAACTAATTCTATAACATCATCAGTTAATGTAAAATGAAATGATTTGATTTGCGAATTTCTAGTAGCTGTTTTACTTCGCCGTTTCATAATTTTATTGTATTTATTTAACAGCGTTTAAATAAATATTTTGTATGTATGTATTTGTAAGAAAACATGATGCAAGATATATACTGTTTCTTCTATTGTTTTAATATAAGTCATACTAAAAACAATAACAGTATTTCATTATTTGACTTGAATCCTTTCTTTTTCAGTAAAAAATGTCTTGAAACGACAATGATTCATGTATTTTTATAACTTTGTCATAAATTAAACATTTCTTAAAACTAAATTGGTTAATACATTTGTATAATCTTTTCTGAATTATTAATTATCTTATGAGTCAATTATAATAAAAAAAACTGCGTTTTTATTGATTGGTCGACATCGAAGTTTCAAATTACCCAAAACCTAATAAATAAAAGCGTTATTCCCAAAACCCAAGAAATAAGCGTTATTCCCTTCCTTCTCAATTCGCGAAATTCCAATAAAGACAGAGCGTTACCTATGTCGTTATTGGGCGATATTCTGGAACATAACCAATTTCGAGCGGCATTTTTGTCAACCCCCCGAAATTCAACGTACAAAAACAAGAAGCGTGTAATTACATTTTAAATTATCATCAATAACCGTTTAAGTGGTCGAATCGATTTTTCACATTCGCATTGTCACGTGACATACTTTTATGTAAGAGTTTCATTCATATAGTACATTAGTGATTTTCCAAGTGCATCGGATAAAGTACGTTAGGTTATGTACAGTTTTTGAATGTGTAATGTCGTTATTTATTTACTACTATCGGGATTGCGATTAAAGGGAAAAAGCACTGGTCGATAATTTGATACGTTTGCTGAACGGAGCAATACTGCGTTTCGTTTAATATTATCAGACAAACCCTGTTTCAGGAATTTGTGCGAATTTTGAAAATATGAATTTTTTGCAGCCAAAGTGTTGAGGAATAATTTACAATGACGTCTTTCAATTTAACGGAAATCGAGCAACAATTAAATGCCGTTAATAAGAAGAAACAACACTCCGGAGTATCCTTTTCTGGCAGAGCTTTGAAGCTTAACAAAGAAGAAGATGGTAATTATGTATTGTTAATTGTAAATTTGAAAATTAATTTTGTTCTTATTTTCTGTATAATTTCAAAAAATATTTTTATTAAATATGTATAAATAAATAAACATTAAAATATCAAATTAATCATAGTATAGAAATATTTTATTATTATTCCAAATAATTAATTGTACATAAATAGTCTATTTTTAATTATATTCATTGTTATTCTGTAATTTTCTAAATAAACATTCCTTTCAATTAAAAACATTATTTCTATCACTCTTTTGCGTAGTCAAATATATTTCATACAAAACATTTAGAAATAAACCCCAAAAGAACATAACTTTTTAAAAACGTTTCTAAAACGTTTTCAAAACCTAAAAACGTTTTTAAAACGTTATGCTCTATTGGGAAACTGATGCATTTCCAAAACTGATTTTCAACAATCATAAACAATCTTTATTTCCTATAGCCACTGAGGTCGTACAGGAAATTCTCAAATGCGAGAAGTTGGAATATCTTGACCTTGAAGGAAACACTCTTGGTCCGGAAGCTGCAGAGGCGATATCAAAGGCCCTGAGCAAAAAGGCGGGAGATTTGAAACGAGCCCTTTGGAAGGACATGTTCACCGGCCGAATGAAGAATGAAATCCCCGTGGCATTGGAACATCTTGGCAAAGGTCTTTGCGCAGCCAACACAAGACTCGTGGAATTGGACCTCAGCGACAATGCTTTCGGTCCCATTGGTATCAAGGGATTGGCAGCTTTGTTGACATCGAGTTCCTGTTATACTTTACAGGAACTACGACTAAACAACAATGGACTGGGAATTTCCGGAGGAAAGATGCTGGCACAGGCATTGTTAGATTGCCACCAGAAGAGTTTGGAAGAAAGTTAGTTGGAGGATTTTCTGATGACAGCAAAACTTTTATGACTTAAAACATTTCATTTAAATAACTTTAGTTAAAACGAGTTGAATTACACAATTTTGTCAGAAAATCTGTGATTTAAGTCAAATCATATTGCATTACAAATTTAAAATAAGTCATTTGAAGCTTTTTTTAAGTAAAATGTAATAGAAATTAGTAATAGAGATTACTTGGATTTTTTAAATCACAATTTTTAACAGTCCTAAGAATTGCTAAAGTTATTGCTGTAGAAATTACTCATTTTTTCCTTGCTTACAGCAAAAAAGCCATTGTCTTTGAAAGTCTTCATAGCTGGGAGAAACAGATTGGAAAATGAAGGAGCGAAAGCCCTCGCCGGTGTTTTTGAAACACTGAAAAGTTTGGAGGAAGTCGTGATGCCTCAAAATGGAATTTATTTCATTGGAATTGGAGCTTTAGCCACAGCTTTTTCTCAAAATTCAGGTTTAAACATAACTACTTATTAGTTCATCTAGAATTGAACATCAGAAGTAGATAACATATCAACTACTTAAAGAAACTTAATGAAAAACATACTCTTTCAGGACTGAGGATATTGAATTTGAACGACAATACGGTAGCATTGAAAGGAGCAACCGCATTAGCCAAAGCCCTGCCGAGTTTCTCAAACCTCGAAAAGTTGAACCTCGGAGATTGTTTGCTAAAGACCAAAGGTGCACAAGCGATCAGCGAAGCTCTAAGCCAAAAGGGCAGTCACCAAAAACTGACTGAACTCAACCTTGGCTTCAATGAGATCCGAAGACCAGCCATCAGTTCTATCACAAAAGCTGTTGAGGATAAGCCTCTTTTAAAGACATTAGCTTTGGACGGAAACTACTTTGGGGGTGATGGCTGCGAAGAATTGCGAAGTATTTTGAAGTCCAAACGCAACGATTGTCTGGTATCGCTGGAAGAGGATGCTAGTGATGATGACGAATCAGAAGATGAGGTTTAACTTTCTATGATTTACTTTGAAAATGAAATTAAAGTGATCTTCCACCAAAACTGCTAGAATTGCTAAAATGTTCAAAATTTTCTTGAACATTTGTTTACTATAAAAAAATTTTTTTTCATAAAATTGATGTTTGATCGATTTTTGATGAACCTTAATTATAAATCTTTGTTTTACATCATTTTATATTCAGTGCAAACTATTTTAGGTTTAGTCAATTGTAAAAATAAGTTAAATCTTAACTATTTAATATCTTTCAGAACGATGACGATGTTCCGGAAGAAATTGAAGATGGTGAAATTGAGGAAACAGAGGAACATGAGCCACTCCCAACACTGGACCAAAAGAAGAGTGTCACTGTGCCAGAATTCCTGAATAATCCGAGCGGTAATAACTTCATGCTGTTTCAAGGAAATAGGGCTCAACATTTTATAGATCATGTCAAAAAGGTGAACTTTTATTATAAAAGAGTAAAATCGAAGATAACTTATAATTAATTTTGAATTATGAAAAATAATGCGAAATTATCTGAAAACTAGACTGCGAGTGAGAGCAGCAGCAAATATTTAGAGGAGCTCGCCAAAGTGACGATGAAAGTTTCTGCACTAAGTGGAAGCAGTTACATGGATGTAAGAACAGAGTCTGAGAAAGTTACAGATACGTTGTACGAAGAACTTTTCAAGTATGCATCAAGTAATCAACTGGAATCAGCAGTGAACAATACCATTCTAATCAATTTGGGTTTGCTGAAGGTAAGACACAAATTGATCATTAAATGTAGATGAGTAACCAACATTTGAAGGTTGTCATTTAACTTATGTTAATGTGTACATTTTAGGCTGAAGATAAGTCAAAAAATATCATCGACTGGAATCTGGAAAACTGCTTTAAAGCACTCGAAACGGTGACACAGCGAAATTACTTTCCAGTAGAATTAAAAAGAATGCTCAAATTATTTATTGAAAAACCGAGCCGACCAAGCAGAAAGGAAGTAGATGCGCTAAAAGAAGCAAAGAATTCGCTTAAAAAAGTACTGGATGAGGACAAAAGCATACAATAGGATTATATATAAACTATTTTTAAGCAATTTTCGATAATAAATACTTTTGTAACAAATGTCCGAATAAAATACGTTTTATACGTTCCAATCTGGATTTATTTATCTGAAAATTTATATCAATGTAAATATGTAGGTATAGTGATAGGAGTTGGATTACTTCAAAATCTCCTCGGAACTCGGACAAAATAAAAATGCTGTGTTGTATCCTTATTTACATGGTTTATTTCCGTTGCTATTAAATATGTAAAAAAAGAAACCCTTAGAAACGTGAGATAACAAAAATGAAATGCTACAGAAAAGTTCGCTTAACTTTCTGGCCTTAGATAAATCATACCTGATTCAGGTATGAATCACGAGCATACATTACGGTCACCAACTATATACTATGGATGTGTAGAACAAAAATCGTTTTGAATTTTATTCTAGTGCTCCTTAAAAGATTCACTTTTTACGGATCAAACGGGTAGTCGGTTGTTACCTTTGAACTGACAAACAGATTAAAAAATAAATATAGAAAATTAAGACACAATTTGCATTCTACATGGTAGATCCGTGTACCGCATAAAACCGAAGGATAGTGAAGGTATAAAAATTGTACAATTAAATTATAATCACATACACGTTCACTGGAAAAAGTAAAATCTCGTCTTTTGCGAAACTTGAAACAAACATTCAGTAAAGTGATCTCGCGTGGTTGTATAAGATCAGTGGTTTAATATTTTATAATTAAGTATGTCAAAAGTTTACTGCATTTGTGGGTCCCACGCCGGATGAAAGAATTCTGGTGTCAATGGGGTGCAATGTTGAGAACATTGGTCTTCCATATACTTTGTAGCCTGGAAAAGCAAAAATTGTATATTCTTAATTAAACTAAATGTATAGTTTAATCTATTATAGACATTTACATCGTGTTATTCTCATCAGATATATGCACACAAATATTTGCATATTTTTTGTATCGAATAATTGTTTGCAAATTTATGCATAGTTTATGAATATTTTCATATGTCCTTAGGTATTAATTCTCCAACTAAAAAACATTTCAATGAAATCTATATTTTTTACTACTTAAAATAGAAAAGTCTACGTTATTTTGATCCTTCATTATTTTCAGCATTGAATTAATTCTATTAATTATTATTTTATTTAATATACAATTGTTTAGGCTGTGTGCCGTAAAAAGGGAGGTTTTGTTTGGTCGCCGTGTAAGGAATCATACATTTTTCGATGCGTTACAAAGGTTTACTAAAAAACGGGAGAATTTCGTGACTGTTGCGCAGTCTGAGGCGTTAAATATAGGTTTCCTATCAGGATAAGTGGCATTCAGGTCGAGGTATTCTTTGCGCATATCTATCAAGTTTGTGCACTCAACAACAGAGTGGAGTACAAAGCAGTCGGTGGGTTGATTACAGAATTTACTGTAGTCAAAATTAATTTTAGTATCAATAAAATTGAGAACAATCGAAGTGTTGTATTTTGATAGTAAACGAAAACGAGCAAAGGTTCTTTTAAGTGGTGGGCTAAGTTGTGGATTATGCAGATGTGGATTATGGCGCTGGGTAAGTTGGCGCATTTATTTCGAGGTGTAAGTATAAGATTAGTGAGAAACTTATACTTACACCTCAAGAGATTGAGACTGAGCAACATAACACGCGTTAAACCTCCGCGGTATCTCAGAGAAATTTTTTACCGAGCCGACGAAAACACGTCCGACCTCATCGGCTACCAAAACAGAACCTTAATTCTATTATTAAAAAAGTATGTTTTAATTTACCAAAAATAATGTAAGTCTTTGTTTCATCACAGTATCTGCCTTTTCTCCCAACGCCGAAGGGTAGCTTACAACATTATCGTTGCTTGCAATATCAGCTTTTATAAGTTTCATACAAGCATTTTCATCCACTCCAATGTCATCTAACATCGCCTCTGTAAATTCATCAATACAGTAAATATCTTATCAATTAACAAACAAATGAATAAATTTCTTTTATTCTTTCCTTATATATGGGGAGCATAAATTTACTTTTGGAACCTGGTCTCGGCAACGCAAGAAATCTCGCGAGAAGTGCTGAACACTCTTCAGTGAAGACATGGGGATACCGCCTGGCAATCATCTTGGTTAAGAGAATATTTCCTCTATTTCCTGCCAAGTTCATCGTAGGAGCACAAATTATTTCGTCTTCCGTTCTTCGAATTAACAGCACTTTGCCGTTGTACCTATTGGGTACAGAAACATTAGTTTTATTGCGAGATATGATTATTCTATAATTTATACACTGAGAAAAAGTATTTAGTAGATCAAAATAAATGTGTTTTTCTTCAACAAATAATTTATTTGTAGTAAATAAATTACTTAATTGAAATGAAGGAATCTACTTGCAGATAATAACATTCTGAAATACATTTGCGGTAAATAAATCTGTTCTTTATATTATAGAAATTTCACCTGTTCAATTGCTCGGCGACATTTAAATTGAAATATTCACGTATGACATTACGAACTAAATTTTCTATTATCAAAGGCATTCGATAAACAGCCAAGGGTAGGAGATCATCAAACGTTGCATCCAGTATCTAAAATAAGTATACGTTTGTATAAAATTATTGGTGTAAAAGGAATCAGAATCACTGAATCCTATCATATTTCTCACCAAACTGTGAATGTTTGGGTAGTTCATCGCGGCGAAAGTAGCAGTGAAGCCACCTATACTCCATCCATATACAATAATTTGGTTCTCCGCAAAGCCTAATTTATTTATAGCAAACTGCATAACACAATCGATCCCGTTTTCTTCTTGCTCTGGATAGGGAGCTCCCTAATTAGAGGTCAAATAATTGCACAGTTATTGAATGTCCCGTCGAACTGAATTGAAATTTCTGAGATCATCAAAAGTCACTTACAGTACTATTGGCGAAACCAGGATGATTCCAACCCAAAACAGAGTATCCTTTGTTCATAGGTGTAAAAATAATGCCGGCTTCATAGAAGCCACAGTTTCCTTCACACGTTATGACTAGCATTTTTCCGTTTCCTGAACTGCAAAAGGAGATATTAAATTATCAATGAAGTTTAAAAATGATATAAAGGTGGATCATATGCAATGTAATCCAAAATCAATATACTCACTCTTTGCGTTTATCAACGAAAATAGTATCTATCTCATTGTTATCAACTGTGCATATCTTAAATCTTTCCGCTCCCTGTTTTATTAAGTCTATTCTTCCTTGAGATAAATTTGCACCTGTTAAGAGTGCATACAATGTAATTACAGTGTATATACATATTTTTAGAGTAAAACATAGAGTTGCAAACTGTGAATGAACAGTTTGATATATTTTTGTTTGAGCTTTTTATATAAGTACAAAATTTAATAGTAAAATAATATAACAGGATAAGACATAGAGTAAAAATTTGAAGATCAAATAATTACTGATAAGCCAGTTGATAAACGAAATGCATCCAGGATAAATCAAAGGCAGAGCGATTGTATGAGCGGTAATGTAACTTGCAATTTTGCAAGGTACTGCAAATAAGCGATCCTTGCTTCCCAGTCTTCTAGTTCTTGCAATGGAAATCCTCTCTTCACCGTTTCTACAAAAATATAATGTACTCCGTGAAATGATCTTCTAATAAACTGTATCTAACATTTATGTCTAGAGTTCCAAAAATGTGTGTTAAGAAAACATTTTATATGAGCATGCTTGGAACTTTAAACATTAATAATATTTAAGTGTCAGTAAATGAACCTTTCTTTTGTCGCCCAAAACTCAATTGGCCAGGCATAAAATTCGAAATCATACTTCTGTAATTCCTGCTTAGACTCAAAGTTGAGTCTCACTCGAGCATCGTTCAGAACCTTGAGGAATTTTTTGTACGTCTGATTGTTGGCTCGAGAGTAACCTCTAGCCACAAGTGATGCAACTAGAATGACTCCTGCCCCAAACATGAACTTTGATGCAACAAATACATCTGACAGTGGTGTATTTCTACGGTATAAATACATCATCAGGAGAGGAAGTGTGTAGAACCTTACAGACCACACAGTTGCAAACTGAAAAATCATTGAAATTATTTTAGTATTTTTATTTTAGTATTAAATTACTGTACTTTTGTATTCATATTATATATATTTGGAATTTATGTCATTTCAAATACAACAACAATTAAGGTAGGCAAATTAAAAAAAGGTGGCTTTTGTAAAGAGCTGTTTATTGAGTGTGAATTGAAAATATGCTCTTGACAATGGAAAATTTGTCATTATTTCTTCATAGCATTACTATGTTTTTTGATGTAAAAAAATGTAAAGTTTGACATCAAGTGCATTCAAAATGAAGACACTTTTGACATTTGTTGAGATGTCATGTAGTTTTGTAATTATTTTGATTTTGATCTCTTCCAGTTAAGAAATCAGAACACTTCAATTTCAGACAAATCATTTCCATTCATTTCCCATTTATTTTCCAAATTTCAATTACTGCAAATGAAACTTACCGTGATTATTATCTGATCTCCTAACTTCTCCAAATTGTAAGGCTCATAAGACTTCTGCAACGTAAACAAATGGAATCGACATTATTCAGAGAAAGTTGTTACAGTTTCCATAATGTATGTCAAACGTAAACAAGCGATTAATTACAAAAAACAGCCGATTGTAGACGATGTCCGTAACTAAATGTGCATTTAGTCGGGGGCTAAATGCACACTGCCACAGATCCCGGATCACAGACATGTCTTGCTCGAATCCCAATTAAATGCCAGTCAGTGGTAATCACTTCACGTCACTCGTCGTCTTTCTCTGCTTAGGCTTCAATTATACTTAATCATCACACCTTGACTTTAGCCGCGAGAATTATTCGAACCGATCATTGATTAATTGACGATAAATTAGCGCAGATTCGGTCATTAGTTGAGTTGGAGCCGCGATTGTTGTAATCACAGTGAAACGAGCAATTTCCTCTGATAAGTTCGACGGTGTTTCGGCTGATTGAAAACTGTAACTGAAATTTCGGGGCAACCGTCGCGGCGCGTCACATTTCACGTTTTTTTATTTCCGCGATCAATTACATTACGATACACGTTTTGTATTACGTGTGCAAAATACTGGTGTATGTGCTATATGTCTGTCTCTTATTATTAGTTATTGAATCGTTGAGGTTAGGTCGCAGTTAGTTTGTAATTTTGCGAACATTTCACCTATGGTCAAACTTGACAAGACGACGTACTCGGTGCGACGTGAAAGTTAGGTTAGTGGGGAGATACTGTATTTACTGTTTTACTGTAGAGTATTCACGAATGGGGGTCTTCAAAGAGATGTAAGAATTGTTGAAATTTATTAGGAAATGTGTTGAAGGGTAGACAAATATTTTTTTGTTAAGACATTGGAAGGAATTTTTATTATTTGTGCTGTAATATCGGTAACTGTCTCAAAGAGAAATTTTGTCAATACTTCGATTGGTCATGTGACATTTCAATAGATGTCATAAAATAATTTGAATCGTTTGAATGGTTTGAAAATAAATTTGTAAATAAAATTACACTTAAAAAAATTGTCACTTAAATTACAAAAAGAAAATTAATGATGATAAGAAATTATATCAATGAAGTGATTTTAAAGTTAACTTTAAAAATTGTATTAAATTTCAAAATGTAATCATCTTTAAAAAATATCGTTCTAATTTTGGTTCATTGATATAACAAGATTTTCAGTAATTTGACCATCAATTGACCAGTAAATTGACTAAAAAGGTTTTGGTAAATTTTTTAGCAGTACTAAAAATTCCCCCAAAAATGTTTGCAAATACATGCATTTATTTTTTAATATCGCATAAAAAATATAAATAAAAATGATTTCTTATCCACTTTATGTAATAACTACATTAAATAAAACAATTTTTATTAGAAAATCTAAATAAATAAAATTAGGATGGTTCTGGAATTGGAGTCAATTACACACGTAGTAACATTTCTTTTTTTTTTATTGACTAGAAATAATGCACAATTTCACAACGTAAGATACTCAAATGAAATCAAAGAATTTCAAAATCACTGTATTTTACAATAAATGTTTAAGTGTGACGATAGGTTTCTCTAGTAAAAATAAAAACATATCGACATTGATCAAGATCTATTAATTATCATTTTTGTCGTACATTCCCAAAATATTGATATTATTGGACTCATTCACATATTTCTATTTTTACTAGAGCATAAACCAATACATTAAAACTCGAGATCACTCTTTCCTGATATGGAATAGTATAAAAAATAACTTAAATCTAAAAGTACATTTTCAATCAATACTGTTACAAGTATTACGATTAGTAAAGTTTATAAAAATATACCAACCATGAAAGTAAAATACAATTCGCACATTTTTATATTAAAAATCACTCTATATTATTTTATATTTACTTTTCGTTTTAAATTGGACTTTGTATAAAAACTTTTCCAAAGTGAAAAGAAATGCAAGAATGAACTAATCACAAACTGAACTCCTTATGTAAGTCTTCGTTAAAGTTCTTGGAAAAAAGTTGCTATAAAATCATCGTCTTTGGAATCGATAATCATAAAACATTGCATCAGAGACTTGTTCAGTTGGAACAAGATTCTCAAGCTTTTATTTTGGAATTGGATTTGATCAAACCATTTCTCGCCTTCCCATTTTTTATGTGGCCATTCATTTTTCCTTTGCGATGTTCGAATAGAATGTCATCCGAGTCACTGTCAGATTCTGAGAGAACCATTTTATTTGATGAAACTGAAATGAAATAAGATATTTTAATTTTTTAATTAAAATTACTTATTTTCGGAGAAAATGTTTTAATTCCATTATTATTTTTAAACAAATTTAATTTTTAAATATATTGTTATTTAAAATTTTATGAACCGTACTCACATGGACTACTGTCATCTTCAGGCTCTGCTTGTAATAAGGAATATCGAGCTGGTTTCTTTTTGGACCTTGAACCACGTCTTTTGCCAGAACAAATCGTCTGACAAAGACAAATCAACCCCCAAACAAGTCCCACCCAACATACTATTAGTGACAATAATGCTATAATTACGTATAAAATGCTCCAGTCTGAAATAAAAAAACAATCAATTTTCATTCAACATTTTCATCATACTGTAAAAATTTAAGTATTGGTTTTTAATTACCGCAATTCGATTCTCCATTGCCAAAGTGTTTTTGTATCAAATTTTGCATCCAAAATGCTTCACACATACACTGTCTTGATTCTTGATCACACACTCCATGACCTGAACAAAAAATATTTTGCATTAGAATTTATTTATTTATTATTTATTTACTTTTTTAATCTGTCAAATTTTTATTTGTTATTTTTCACTTTTATTATTCAATGTATTATTAAATTTTCACCTGAACAATTGTTTTGGCACACAGCTGTGTCAATACGAGCTACTGATAACTGTAAAATGCCAGAATCTTGGCGCAGTTTCTCGCGTAATTTATACACCACTTCTGGTCCAGGCATGGACACTTTTTCTCCTTTCTTCTCGACGTAAAACACTATCACAACTCGTCCGGTACGCGGCTCAGCCTTCAAGTTTCGTACAAAAATCGTAGCTTCGTCTCGCAGTAACATCTGGAGTTTTACGACCAGGGAATTCTTTTGTAACTCTGTTAAAAGATGAGCTCCTATGTTTAAAGTCAGTTCGACTAAATGTAGCAACTGAGGGTCTGCAACGAATAAACAATTGGTTATCGATTTATTGTTTATATAGCAAATCACATTTTTCGATTTTACTTTTTTGAGTTATTACCTGGTTTAACTATCACAGAAACGGTATCTTCACTGCTAAGACGTTGCTCGTCAATAACTTTTAAAGTGAAGACATATCGACCAGGAACAATATCTGTTAACTGCAAATTTTTATTTTTTTTAAATACCGAATTTTTAGTAAAAAGTGTAATAAAAATTTACATTTTTCAATAGTTCTTCAGGAATTTGCAATCAATTGTATACTAGAATTTCAAATTCACTGAAGAGACTTTGTTAACTTTCTATTTTCATAAGATATAAAAATACGAACGATTAATACTGGAGATTTCTCCGTTCCTTCGACGATATTTCCTATTGCAAGACTAGAAGGATCACGTGTCCACAACCATTGTGTTATACCTAAGTCGTCGCTTGATTGCGAGCCATTAATTAGTAAAGTGGTCACTGGTAGCACCACTGTCTGATCTCCTCCGGCATTTGCCTTTGGAGGTGCGTTTTTGTCTGAAAAAATCATCAACGGTTTCAGATACATTAGTGTTTGAGAGAAACAAAAAATAACTCAGTTGCTCGAACAAATATTCTTACTTTGCGTGACTTTAATTTGTACTAGACTCGAAGCCTTGTTGCCCTTCTCATCAACCACAGTTAATTTGAAACTGTAATCCCCTTTTGTCAGCTGAGTGACATTAGTGATGGATTCATTAGCAGCGCTGAATTTGGCACTACTTGGACCACTATTGTAAATAAATAAATACATTATAAATTACATATTTTATAGACATAATTTGATGAACTATGAAGGACTGTATATTTAGAGTGTTAAATAAAGATATATTTATATTAATTGAACAATGTTTTATTATTACTGTATAGTTTGTTAGCTTGGCTGTTTCTTGATAGAAAAAATACAAAATTTCCTATTAACTGAAAACCCCAAAAAATGAAAATGTACATTATAAAGTTCTATGAAATAAAATTTATTGGAGTGGGCTTAAATAACATTTAAATCACCTCATCTGTTCCCAGTGATAAGAAACTATTTTGACATCTCCTTTGCTGCGACTGCCGTTCAACACCGCTTGTGTTTCCGGTAGAGCAATCGTCAAATTTTCGCCACCATCAGCTACAAATTGTAAACATACCTAATTAGTCACAATCTCATTTTTAAATCTACAATTTTTATTTAGTTTAAGGGTCCATTCTCTTTGAATGGGTAAAAGAGCGTGATTTCGAAACAAAAAAAATCAAAAAATTGATTTCTTTATGACGTCAAAGGAGAATGAACCCTTAAACTTATGTTGGTTTCAAACCAACCTGTCGGAGGTTTGTTGGTTGGAGGTTTCACAAAAACATGTACTTCCGCAGTGGACGACTGTTCCGAGTCATCCGTGACTTTCAGTACAAAAGTGTACATTCCCTCCTCCAGATTCGACAGGTGCAAATACGGAGTCCGGGTGTTTTGCATGTCCACCGCTTTGTTTTGGTCTGACGGACTTTTCGTCCATTCCCAACTGGCGATTCGACGATCGTCGGTGCTTAAATTTCCATTGAGCGTCAAAGTGTTCTGGGGAAGGTATATGATTATATCCTGCCCGGCGTTCGCACTTGGCGGATAATCGATGACTTTCAGTACAGTGATGTTTGCCATCGTGGAATTGAAGACATGGTCGGAATCCTCCACGGTCAGCCTGAAAAACAAAACAAAAATATTGGAATAGTTGTAAAAATGGTCGTATCAGATGAAATTTACGAGAATACTGACTTGAAAGTGTAATTCCCAGCGACAAGCTTGTTTAATTGAAGCGTCGGTGTGTCGACCAAATTGGGCTGATAACCGATTGGACCTTGCTGCAATTCCCAGTGGTACGAAATAATTGCATCGTCGTCCGTACTCGACGAACCATCCAGCACTGCTCCTGTGTTTGGCAATTTGACGATTTGCGAAGCTGGAGTGATTATTGCTACAGGTACTTGGTTTATCCTTTTGGCTGTAAATTAGGGTAAATAAAAATCATGATTAAAAAAATCAAATGAATCAAATTTATTTGAATTAAATCTTATTTATTTCTCCAACTTTTTCATTTAGTTTAAATGAAAAACATTTGTGAATTAAACTTGGAATTCACATGGAATTCACATTAAGATAAAAATGTATTTCCTTAAAGATTTATTCCCATTTGTTAGGACAAACATTTCTAAACCATTTCTTTAATAAATTAAATTATAACAAGTTTTTCATTTTTCAAGTTGTATTTCAAGAAATGAGGTTCAGCTGAGGTTCAAAACATCCTTACGTGGCAAAACGCTGACATTGGCATAGGCTTCGCCATAAGCATTGTGACTGCTGACTGACACTTTGAATTTGTATAAACCCTCGGACAAATTGCTCAGCTTAACAGTCATGCGATTTTGGTCAGTCATCGTCCCAGTATGTCCTTCTGGCTGACTCAACAAACTCCAAGCATAATTATAATGTTCGTTCCCGTGTTCAGCTGGGACTGTGAAGGCGGACAAAGTCACTGCATTTTCCGGCAAGCGAACTTCTTTGGACACAGCAGATACCAGGAGCTTTTTTATCGGCGGTTTCACCGAAGTCGTGGATTCCTTGATCATGCTCAATCCCAACATGTCTGGAGTCACTCTGAGGGCTCGGTTTTCCAAGTCATCTATGGGTGTGCAAATACCTGGAAATTGAAGTCAAGATAAGAATTTAAATTATCGTGTTGAATTGACTTGCACATTTTTGGAGAGAACGAAAGGATTTGTTTTATGCAGAATTAGTTTTAGGAACCTGCGACATTTCTGGTATATCCAATGGAGCACTGACAAACGCCTATTTCCGGTTTTTCTCCTTCTTTTATGCAGACTTCATTTTCTGCACAATCAGTTGCTGTATCGACACATTTTGTATCGGTGTTATGAAACAGTATACTGTCTGAACTAAAACAATGTGAAATTCAATAAGCGTAAACAATATGGAAATCAATATAAATGGTTCTGTTTTGAGTTTCTGCTTAAATAATAATATGTTTTTTATAATTATAAAAACAATACATTTTGCAATTTTCTTATTGTAACTTCATTGTCAAAAACAAGTAATTTTTAACACAAAATTAATTATAAACCATTTCATATAAAATAGTGTAATGAATAATTATTCAAAATTGAGAATTGTTATTACAAAATAAATTGGTTAAATGTTCTTACTCTATCACAAAGTTAAATCAAAATCTACTTGTCTCAAATTTTTAAAAGTATTTTAAGAATGTTTTCTATCTTTCCAACAAATATATAACAAGGCGGATTTTTTTCTTTTTTACCTAATAGTTTTTTATATTTTAATATTTTTATAAATTTTTGTATGAGTAATGATAACAATATTTTATTACTAACGCGATATCGTTATCAGCTTGAAGGAAGTCGCTCCAGTTTTCACTATCCTCCACAGGTTTGACAAGTACCATACTAGGTGGATTGCCATTGATCAATTCAGGTCGATACATGGGTAAACACATATCTGTCGTTGTGCACTGGACATGATAACAACTATTGTTATGTAAAAAGGCAACGTTGCAATCTTCTTTCATACAGCACTTAATAATGCAATCCTTTTTGCTGGCTACATGCTGCTGTTTGGTAAACTTGATCCAAGATAAATTTCCATTGGGAGTATAACTTGTGAATACTCGCGCATAAATATTAGGACACACATTTTGGACTTTTGTATCCCAGTCCGAATATTCACCAATGCAATTGCCGAAAAGAAGTATAGATACACTCAGATACAAAATGGGACACATTGTGCTAGAAATAAACATATTTCAATTATAAACAAAGTCTTTAATACAATTATTAATTGAAACTTTATACTGTTAGATAAAACAAATAAATATTTACTTTCGAAACGTAATACTTTTAAACTAAATGAAAACTAACTTTAATCCGAACATTCAAGAAAAACGTTATCAGTATTTGTTCGCCAAAACAAACAGAATCTAAAGTGATTAATGAACGGCAAGTTCGAGAACTCACCTAATAACTTATCGTCCAGGTCATTAATAGACCCTGACTTTTCATCGAAACATTTCTTTCTCTGTGATTAAAAAGGCTGACTGCAAAACACCTTACACCGTTCCGCTTACGTATCTGTTAACTCGTAAAACGTCAGAATCGATAAGCGACAATGCATCGGCAAGTGAATAAACCTTTTCTCTCAACCCGAAACACTTCGTAAATTCAAAACATTTCCTTACCTAAACTACGTTTTTTCCTCTACCCCTTTGACATTAGTAACGTCAACATCTGTCAAACATCGTACCCCTTCTGTCACTCTTTGTAAACTCGGGCATTCCAACCTAAAACCTCACAGATGGCGCTGCTGAATCAAATACCAGAATCCCGCATTTTTTTCAAAACAGTTTACAAATGCAAGTTATTTTTTACTCAAAACCACACATGCTTAAAATAAGCAAAATTTGAAATATTTTTCAACATGTTTTGAAACACGAATTCTTTAGAAATTCGAAAATTGCTGTCGAAATCTTTATTTTCAAATCAACAACTACTTTCATCCGAAATATACCTGCAACCATTTTTACCCCCCAAAAAAAGCGCCCTTTCAAAATCAGTGCCGTATCAACACCCCCCGCGCCCCGTTCAAAAAATCTTCAACAACCCCAAAACCAAACTTCCCAGCCGCCGGTAAAACAGCTGCGATCAAATTATCGATCAAGCGATAATTAATTAAGCCGGTTTCCGATCGCGAACAACCGATTTTCTCGATTCAAATAAAAAAATTCCTCCCGATTTCCCGGTCCCCGAAATCGCTCGGTACCAACGCCGCCCGTTGCCGGGTAAGCGAGGCCGTCGGAACAAGGGACGGGGTTGTTCGTGGGTGGTCCGATGGCACGGTCCGAACCGCTGCAGAGGCGACCCACGAACGCAAGCCGAGTGCGAGCGCCGAGTGCGAGCGCCGAGTGCGTGTGGCCCCGACAAATCTGTATGCGGGATGCTGTCCGACGGCAAACGAGATTGTACATCGGCGACGCTTTGTCCTGAACGACGAGACGCAACTCGCTCCGCGGCGTAGGTCCGCTCTGCCGAATTCGAGGTACGCTTGGCGCATTTTTCGACACCTTCGGTCGCATTTTCGCTCGAATTTTCTGCCCCGATACGCGAGGCGCGCTTTGTTCCGATTTCGAACGGATTTGTGATGTAATTGGAGGAATTAAGGGGTGGAAAGGGAGGGGAGGTGATTTTGAGTTTGTTGGTAAACAAGTGGAAAATGGGAGGGAAAGTGGGGGAGAAAGTGAAAAGATTGATGGAATTGAAGGGGGTAATTAAAAAGGGGGAGGGGTGAAGTTTTTATAGAAAGGATGGGGGTGGATTGGTTGGAGGGTTTTACGTGGCAGGTTTCTGCGCAGTTTTTGGTTTTCAATTGTGGTGCGTATTTTCGGTGAGGAAATGTGAGAAATGTTTTCTGTAATTTGTCGGGCATTTACAATTTAATCTTCTGCGACAATAATTTTACATTTAATGTAAAATTACAATAGACTGGTTTAATTTTACAGAATATACTGTAATTTTCATGAAATCAAAGTTAATTTATGTGAATTTGTGATTGGTTCAAGGTGGAAAAGAAGAAATAAAAGGGTGGAAAGATAAAAAATGGAATTGATTTAAAAGCTAGTAAAAACAGAAGAATAGATGGCTATTGAAGTTAAAATTTTGTTTATTTATTTGTAGGCAGCAGTATACACTGGTACTTTCTACATTCTATTGTATGAATCATACAAAATGTGAATTTTAATGTAAAACAAAATTTAAATTAAAATATAACGTATCACATTAAAACAGTTAGTCTTTGCCGATTGCATTGCACTGGTGGATGCAATCTCCATTAAATTGAGGAATTTTATCTGACATTTGATTAAGAAGTAATCAGAAATGTGAAAAATTCAATGTTCCATATGCTATTTTCCATGAAAAATTCTAAAAAACTGGAGAAGAAAGTAACTTTAATTTTTTATGTAGAACTGGGTTTTTATAATTTATAATTAGCTAACATTTTATATATATTAAACATACATAATGAATTACTGGACAAATGTAATCTTCATCTAATTTTAAAAGTAAAAATCTACAAACTCTTTCCATTAAATATAATATTTATTCAAAGTAGATTTAATAAATATATACTGAATTGCAATAACAAATATATTAGACCTCTTTGTTTAACAGAAAACAAAGTTTCTAAAAATATTAATATTAATAGTGGAATGCAGATTAATTATATCATCTGTTTAATAATTGTTAACTAAAAATATAATTATCATCACATGTCTTAATTATTGTTACTGATTCATATCAAAATTAATATGCATCTGTATTGCGTTCACAGAATTCAATGTAACGTTAAATTCTAGACGTTTTGATTTTGAAACGTCACTAAAACACCAGTTTTTACAGTGTAGTGATCACAGTAAGTTAGTGAAGAGTATTTTCTTCAGTTTGGCACAAATAAAATACTTCCATCTCTTGAAAAAGGCGAAAAAAAAATTTTTTAATCATAACCGGAGATTTTAACTTTAACCCGGAGCCCGGAGGAAAGGTCTGAAACCCGGAGACTCTGAGTCAAACCCGGAGAGTTGGCAACCCTAAACGGAACCGAAAGTTCAATAAACGTTTGGCGAACATTTTCCTAAACTATGTTGTCTACAGGTTTTTGAACGTTCCAAACGTTCTATAAACGTTCCGGAAATCGATTAATTTCCAGCTGTGGAAAGTTGTCTCAACGTTTCTCGAAATGTTGTCTCAAAGTCGCCCACACGTTTCACAAACGTTACAGTTTATTATTTTAAAAAAATGTGTAAAATTGTTGAAAGTTTACCTCAACGTTTATAGAACGTTTCGAAACGTTTACTCTCTTAAAAAAAGATATCACTGGGAATCGAACTCAAGCCTCCAAAG
>JABFPB010000632.1:0-34489 GCA_022817645.1 Ceratoteleas bidentatus
ATTAATACAGTTTACCATTCGATTTTAAATTGCTTTTAGTGCTCGCTTTTAGCAATTAGAAATTCATTAGCCCAATTTTATGTTTCTATTTTATAATTCTTGCAATTTAAGAAATAGCAATTTCGGATGCATCATTATGAAAGTATTCCTTTCGTTATAAATAGATTTCGACTGATATCAAAAAGATGTCCAAATATTGAATAGAAAATTCTTTTAGACTGTTTTAAGTGCTTATTCGAGTAATTAATCGTCATAAGAGCCGGTGTTAAACGCGCATTTTTCAAACTTAATTATTTCAAAATTGAATCCCGTAGAGGGTGCGTTGATATGAATATTCATGTGTAGAATTATATATTCTACTAAGATAAATAGGTTTCAGAAAAAATACGAATTTCATTACACTATACTACCTTAAGGGAGCCTGAAAGAAATTTTCAATTTGACATTGAAAATATCAGATTTTGATACTTAAAGATTCGCCACACTCTAAGAAATGGCAATTTTGTCAAAAAAAATCGTCAAATGGATAAAGAACATAAAAAATTTCCAAGTTTGGCAAACAAAAATTTTTTTATTTATATTTTATTGTAATTTTTCGTTAAAACGACCTAAAAAGGACTTTTCTAGACATTTTAATGAATTTTTTTATTTTTGTTTGTATTATTTTCTAACGATTGTATCTGATTTGACTAGTTTTTCTTTTGACTATCGACTAAGGCTGCCATACTTCCTTAAGGCGATTTTTTTCGTTATTTTATTAAAACTCGAAAAAAAGGTTGCAGCTTTGATTAAACATATGTAAAAATAAATATTTTTTATTAAAGAAAACTAAAAAAAGAAAAAATAAAAAATTTTAATAAAGACAAAAAGAAATACTCTGTCAATTCTCAAGTACGATTTTAACGAATCAGTAGATTAGACCTTTAGAAATCGTGGGAGTTTTGCAAAAAGCCACAATTTACTGCCCTATGAAAATGGCGTCCACCAAAAAGTCTACACATACTTTTTAATACTTCAATTACTAATTAATGAAAAATTATGAAAATGCATGAAACATTCACGAAAAAAAAGAAAACCCTCTTAAGATGATTCTTCATCTCTGAAGTACCGAGGTTAACATCTCCTCGATTTATTAGTTATAAGTTGATTTTTATCTTTCAATTATAACCCATCGATTCGATGACAATATGATATTACATTCCATAAAATATATTTCCATAAAATATATTACACTTATACACATAATTCACTAGAAAAACTGGTGTCTAATATTTAGACATTTAGACGTTTTTGGTGTCTATTTATGGAAAAGATGTCAATTTTAAACAAATATCGCTTCCAATTTTTCAGACCACATTTTTCATAAAAGTAAACTATTTTGCATGGAATGTCATTTCCCATTACCAATCAATCGACAGGATAATTAAAAAATCTAAAAAGTAAACTTACAAAAATAGTTAAAAAAAAACCCTATCTCCGGTACTCCAGACTTGAAGAATTACCTTAACACTCGTCCGAACGTCTCGGCTGACACCTGTTTTTGCAGCGATTCGGCCGCACTATCATGATCGCGCGAGCCTTTTTACGGGCACGTGAAACCCGATTTCAATCCGCGCGCAATCGCCGGGAAACGTCCGTGCCGCGGCACTCGAATAACTCCGCGACACTTCCGGAAACTTTGCCAAAACGTTCGATCACCTTATCGACATCATCGAATCAGGACCACCATTAATTTCGCGCACTTTTCTCCTTTCCTTTTTTCTTTTTTTGCTCTGACGCCGATCGAAATCACGGCGCAGGAGGGGGAGGGGGTGACGCGGGTGAAAAAACGACGATCCGGACCGAAACGCGGCCGGTTCGGGAGAGGCGTCGCGACGGTGCGGAGGCTGCCGACGCACTGACTGGTCCGCGGCGCGAGCGCTTGCACCATCCCTTGCGCGCACATTTACGGCTCGGGTAACGAGAGCGAAAAACCGCGGAACACGCGTTTTTTCGAGTCGGCTTTGCGGAAAAATGTATAGGGGTGAGGGAGGGGAGGGGTGAGGATATTTGGGGAGGTTTGGGGGGAGAGAGGGAGAAGAAAAAAGGGTTAGGAATTCAGACATTTTTGGTGTTTTGCCCTGTAGAGAATTAAGATAGTTCTTTTTTTATAAAGAATTAAAATAATTCTTTTTGTTATAAAGAATTAAAATAATTCTTTTTGTTATAAAGAATTAAAATAATTCTTTTTGTTATAAAGAATTAAAATAATTCTTTTTGTTATAAAGAATTATTTACAAACAGAATGTTTGTAATAAAGAACACAAAATTATAGTATTCTTATGTCTGTGGTTTTGAGGAAAAACCAGTTAAGTCACTTTTTTGTGATTTTGCGATACGTTTAAAGTTTCAAAAGTAAACTTTTGCATTTTTATATCAATCTTCTTTATGTCTATTGGATACCATTTCTAATGCAAAATAAAGGTAAAATATAATGTTTAAGTTACCAAAATTAAATTTAAGTTTTCCTATGTATTTTGAATGGGAACTTAACTGGTTATTCCTCAAAACGGTGCACTTAACTGGTTTTTCCTCTAAAATGACACTTCACTGGTTACGTTTTGTCAAAATTGAGCAAAATGTACATCAGATAATAACATTTCGACGTTCCCAAATGAAAATATACATAAAAATATATCAATTTCCGCTCTTAACCAAATTTGTCAAAAAATGTGACTTAACTGGTTTTTCCTCAAAACCACAGATATAGATCTTTCTGTGTTTCAGCTTTCATCTGATGTAATGTTTGCTCAAATTGAGTGTACTTTTTTTGAAAAAATGGAAAAACCAATTAAATGGTTATTCAAAATACATTCAAAACCCAAATGCAATATTTGTAAGTTAAATGTGATTCTTCCTAACTTCATTTTAATTACAAATAGTGTCGAATAAAAATATAGAGGGCTTATAGCGTTTATACTGAAATACGAAGGTTTACTTTTGTATTTCTATATAAATCCAAAAGTGAATTCACTGCTTTTTCTTAAAACCACAGACTTAGGGTTTCTAACATATCACAAATGATCAGTCGTAACTCCTGAATTTTCTTAAAACAGCTTTATCCTAGTTTGAAGTTACATCACAAACTTTTTATGGGACGAGACATCTTATATAGAATACTTGATGGATTACATTTTGAATTTGTATACGTATCTTCTTTTGTTGGGCAGAAACAAAAACAATAAAATTAGTGTAATAAAAAATTATACGAAATTGTCATAGAATTCCCTAGAGGTGAATATTTGAGGGTCGAAGTTACCGTATTTATACCAAATTTTTATCTCAGCGGAATTTTATCGAATTATACATGTAGTTTATATCAGATTTTGTTAAATGGGATAGAAATCTACCTCTATTTTAAGATTATCAATTCTTTATATCAAATAGCACAGAATTTCAATGTGGCTTTAAAACTAATGAATATAAAACACTTAAAAATCTATCAGACAAAATTCACTCATAAGTACTCTAATTGAATTGAAGAACTGATAAACTGTAATGTCCTGAATGTTGATGGAATAAATATCGTTGTCGAAATATATTTAAACTTACCAGGCTCGCACGGATTCCGCGTAACAGTTGGTATCGGGGTTCATCATCTTGCGATCACTGTCCGACCTAAAACACACGACAGACGAACATTTGAATCACATTGCAATTAGCCAAAAATGTTGATTGCGAGTCGCACGTTATATAAGCGCGACGTGTTTCTTTTTTCGTCCGTTCCGTCGATTTATGTCAATGTGTACCTGTCAGCAAACCGACACCGTGGATAATGGACACTTTTTACGCGGCCCATGAATTATCTATCGACCAAGTTCAGCACCCCCTTTTCAAATAATTTATTGAATGGCAGAGTTTCCCTCGCCGTCGGAGAGATTTAATAGGCGAGAGAAATTCATTTTTAATGCCACTAGACGTTGATTTTTGTGTCCTCGCGTTGTTGTTAATTTTTTAGGGGAACTCTTCGGGGACTTGCGGCTCGATGATGAATAATTAGGGGACTCCAGGGAGGCTTTAATGAATTGTTGACGCGGGTGCGTTTACGAGAAATAATTTGTTACGCAACTTGAGGAGGGATTAAATGTTTGGGTTACGTTTAGATTAGGGATATTTTCGTTTAGAGTTTTGGTACGCGATGTGCAATTCCGAAATTTAGGTTATGATGCTGTTTTATCAGGAATCGGTTCCTCGAGTTCCGAGTTTAGATACTGCAATTTCCAATTCCAAATTTAGCCTCAGAATATCAGATTTTAGAATCCAGGTATGAGGGATCTCAAATTCCGTTATTCAGATATTTCGATTCTGTATTACAGGTACTGTAATTTAGTTTTCAGAATTTGGAACCATACTTTGAGAATCACAATCTGAATTTCAAAAATCCGCAATCTCTGATGTGGACCTTCAAATTCCACCTTGGGACCACCATTCATAAAAATGGGCCTATTTCAAAATCACAAATTTCAGTCTAAGCCACCGCTGATTTCGGCCATTAGTCTCTCCCTATCTCGACTTCCCGTTTGCGAATTTCGAGTGGAAGTCACACACCCGCGATACGGACGCATACTCGGAACGAAAAATCACATTCCACGCGGCACCCTTGAAATCAGCCGCGCGCATAAAGGCATTCCCACACAGGGTGGCTCACGCGACCAGTACGCCTGAATACGTAATGGCTGCGGGTAGTGATTTCCACCCTCCGACGCCCCCCTTGGCCGGTACCACCGGGCAGATGGGGTTCTCACGATTTCGAGTCTGCGTCGCTAATAATCGTAAGCCCGCAACTACGGCATTGTCGCTGCTTTTTGTAACTCTTTTTTGCGCTTGTTTGTAAACCGGGATTATGCAAATGGCGCCGACACCGTAACCGGCCCGGCAGTTTATCCAAAAGCAATTTAGAGTAATTGGATGCCGATTTCGCCCGCAATAAGTTTGAATCTCGCGGGCCGGATGCGCGCGCATGCGCGCTCCTCGCACGAAACTCGCCGGGGTCACGCATGGTTGCGCCTCGCCGCAAAAGTGAAATTAAAATGTCAAAAGTAATTAATACGGGGCACGATGAGGAAGCGGTTTGAATTCTTATCGGTCGTGGAAAAAAAATGCCGCGAAAGGGTCAGCAGTCGCGCCGCCGATTTGAATTTAGATTAGCCTCGATTCGTTACGTTCGGTGGAGTGATTTTTAATCAGCGGCCACTTTGAATTCCCGCTTCTATTTCATACCTCAATTGAAAAATATTTCTCTCTTGTTTGTCTAATGTTATATGTAAATAGTGCTTTGTTTACATGATTTTATTTTAAAAACAGTTTTATGTACAATTTCTTTGTTTGTAATCAAACCTTTGTTTACATTTCCTTTGTTTGTAAACACCTTTGTTTACATTTCCTTTGTTTGTAAACAAACCTGTGTTTATGAACCTCTTACAAATTCTTTCTTTGTAAACAAACTTCGGGATGTAAACAAATTACTGTTTACACACCGTTTGTTTGTAAACAAAGCTTTCAATTCGCACGTTGATTTGCAAATAATCGTCAGGTCGTCGAAAAGGAGACTTTGAGAACCTGTAGTGATCGCTACATTCATTTTTAATTCCCGAACAAATTTATTCCGCCTAGGCTATCATTTCTAGTTCTCAACGGCTCTTAAATAATCATCCTCGGCTTGGCATTTTCCCCTCGCTTTCCTCGGGCGTCCTTTCATACGCACTTCCCGTTCTCGTTTTTCACGTCCTCCCCCGTCGTCCACTTTGTTACGTGCACCTGAGCAATCGGCTGTAAATTCTTATCAGTGTCACCGGATCGCTCCCCTTCGATTATAAAATCGTTCGCCGTGCGATTTCCACGTTCATGGGAATCTCAGCTGTCGTTGCACAGGTGAACCCACGAGTTAATTAATATGCATTGCGACGCTATGGGAAATGTGCCCGAGCGCCATCTGCCGGCGCGCGGCTCGGGCCGAGGTTATGGGAACTCGGTCTCGCGGGCCCGGTAAACACTGTAATTACCCGCAAAGACACGGTACTTGTGCGGTACGCGAAATTACACGTTGAATCGCGCCTCGTCGCTCGGGAGCACTTCGGCGCGGCGGTTTCGCTTTTCATTCGCCGCTCCCGTGAATGCCCGACTTTTCACAAAACCATTTGCGTATTCCAAATCGACGCTGCTATTCAATCAGCCACTTTCATTAAATCGCCCGCAAATTATTGTCATCTGCGGCGACCGTGTTTAATTTGCCCTTTATTTTATGTCACAGTCCGCGGAGACGACCATCCAGTAGCCGTAACCCCGATTCCCCCGAGAAACTCGTCGTTATCGGGACGTTCTTTTTTTCGGCTATGATCGTTCAATTATCTCGGGCCCGACAGATAAGCCGATCGTATGCCACGGGACTAACGAAAAAATTGACCGAAATTGATTGCGCCCCGGTATTAGAATGTCAAATCCATCTGTCTGGCTTGTTCCTGGCGCTATCGCGACGAAGATCTAAATCACTCGGCTGGACACGAAATCGGAGGAAGGGTACGCCGAAGGTCTA
This sequence comes from Ceratoteleas bidentatus, assembly GCA_022817645.1. Classification (NCBI taxonomy): domain Eukaryota; kingdom Metazoa; phylum Arthropoda; class Insecta; order Hymenoptera; family Scelionidae; genus Ceratoteleas; species Ceratoteleas bidentatus. Next base: position 6,572 of record JABFPB010000632.1, read on the forward strand.
GTTCCGAGGCAGAAACGATGTAATCTACGACTGGAATAGATAACGAGACATTTGTTTCGCGATTGTTCGAGGTGTGGCGCGCGGAAGGTGACGATTTTTCAAAGTTTGCTGCTTAATTGAATCGCAGGTCGGACTTTCGTGTTGGAGTTGCGTTGCTGTGCGAGTGGTTCGCAGGGGAAGGTTTTGTGGCAGTTTGGATGTTTGACGAAATTTTGGAATCGATCGGGCAGGTGGAGTTGAAGGGGGAGATTTCGCTGTCACCTTGACAAATGGTGCAAAGTGGAGAGGTGCCTCGACATTTTCGCCACGTGTTCCTCTCCCACAGACACCCCTGGAAGACGAGATGATTAGGAATCACCCTAGAACGATTAGTCATTAGCCATCGACAGGCTTGCCAAATTAACCACGCTATGGAAATTATCGACAACTGTCAGCGTCATCCCACCACGTGGGAGGTTACGTAACAGCAGAGCGTGGCTTCTGGTGAAAGGTTGGATGGATCGGAAGTTGGTTTCGAACGTGTGCTTCTTTTATTTTCGATCCGTGGAATGGTTTAACAGTTCAGCTCCACTGGTCTGTTTTCATGTCCTGAGTTCTATTGTATTCAAGTTTCGGAAGATTCTTTGATTTTACCTTTATAAAATCCTAAATTCTAAAGATTTGTCTTGTTCTCCAAAAGGTCTGTCTTGTTTTTAAAACACTAAGTTCTTTAATTGCAATAGTTCTTGATTCTCACTCTTCTAGGTCTTAAATCTTGAAAATCTAGGTCGTAAGATCTTGAAATCTGAAGGTCCTAAGTACCTATGGAGTTCCGGAGTGAAATGCGCTACAGTGCGCATGCGCAGTAGACAAAATGACTACGCGGGGTGTGACTGTTCACTCTGTTACTCTTACACTCACACCGTAGGCTCAAACTCTGTGAATTTTTTACTGTGTAAGAACCTAAGTTACAAAAGTCCTATATTCTAATTTGTATATTCTGATGTTCCTAACTTTCATTGAATTCAATATATTTAGTTTATTAAGCAATATAATCTTAAAATTTAAACGTTAGGCAACAATTTAAGTTACCCACGTGGAAAAAACAAATCTGGATTCAATCTGGTCACCGGACTATTGCCAGACTACATCCAGACTGCGCCCAGACAATTGCCAAACGACAGCCAGACTCTTTTTAGTCTGGCAATAGTCTGGAACTATTCTGGGTCATGATCGTGTGCTAGACTGTTATCCAGACTGTTGCCAGATTGTATCCAGACCCATTTCAGTCTGGCAACAGTCTGGCACACGATCATGACTTAGACTAGATCCAGACTATTGCCAAACTAAAAACACTCTGGCTATAGTCTGGCAATAGTCTGGGCACAATCTGGATATAGTCTGGTAATAGTCCGGTGCCCTTCGCCCTTCCATCCCCTGCTCACTTCGCACCAGTAAGTCTTCCTAATGATCCGAATTTCGCAGTCGCAGTCCAAAAATTAATATTCACGCACAATGCTCGCTCCCTCCCATCAATCACTCCACGTCTTCATCGCCAGCGCGCATTCACAACAATATTTATGATTTCCACGATTACGTCCAATAATTTTCGTGCCTCGCCTCTGGACGGCTGCACGTTAGACATAAAACTCGTGACATTTCGCGGGGTTGGCGGTCGGATAATAAATCGTCCTTTTAATCACAACTCGTTGCCGCTTAGGTCGTTCGGCCTAATGGTTCCTCTTGTTTCTGCCGCCGCGAGGCAATCTCGGCGGCCGTGCTCGCGCCAAAACACCGGTCATTAGTTAGCGCGACACCTCGTGTCAAAAAGAAGAAGCGCGTCTGAGGCGGGCCGCCATTCGAGCGCGATTTTCACAACATATATATCGATCGCTTTGTTCGCCCGAGTTACAGAGTATGACTGGAAATGACGGAAATTACGAGCCGGCGATACTCGAGCGATAAGTGACTCGGAGTACCGTCGTTATTGCCGCAATTTCCACTTCCGCCACTGGCGATCTCTTTCCTGTCAACCCAGCCTAAAATCCAATCGGTTCCTGCCTCGCAATCACGTGGAACGCCGCTCGAGCGCTGTCCTCTTTTGCCGTCGAATATGCAGCTTCTTTTTTTTCTTTCTTGTTCCACGGTGACGATGTACATCCCCAGGTTCTGCATTTTTTATACTTATGCCTGGTAATATGGTTACTCATTGCTGATACTGTTTTGCATCCTCTACACGCTTTTTACTCCTGCTCCTCAACATGGTTACTCATGGCCGATATCATCTTCTAGTCTCTACTGTTTCTTTTTTACTTATGGCCTATCATTCACTGGTCCAAGACACCTTGAATATCCCCAAGTTCTGCAGCCTCTACATTTTTTATACTTATATATGGCTCGAAGTATGGTTGCCCTCGCTGATACCGTTTAGCATCCTCTACACATTTTTTACTCCTGCTCCTCAACATGGTTACCCATGGCCGATACTGTCTTTTAGCCTCTACTTTTTCTTTTTGTTCTTACGGCCCATAATTTGTTGGTCCATCCCCAATACCCCATCGGGGTAAAAGAGCAGCTCCAATCGGATCGAGATCGGCCGATCACCGAATTAAAACAAACAAGTCTCCAGCTAGACAAGGAACGCTTGCTCCGATTCGCCGAGATAAAATCAGAAAAAGGACAGCACGTCCGGAAGTCTCCGTCGAAACCGGATTCCAGGTAGGCCCGGGCCTTATTGCCCTCGCAGGGCCGGAATGGCCGTGCGAGCGTCACGTCGCTTGACTGAGCGTGTATCCCACCTGAAACGGAAGTAATGTCCCTCGAGGCCAAGCCTACCGGAACACCGGAACCGGAAGGGTGCGGAACGTACGCGTCGCGTCGGACGTGCGGACTCGCACTGATTGTTCGCTGATGACGGAATGGATTGGTTCGTCGCGTTCGCACACGCATGCACGCGCGCGACCCGCTTGCGTGGATGCCGCTCTTTCACTCCGAAATTGCGAAACGCTTAATGGTCGTCGCCGATGCGACTCGCGACACACCGGGAATTAGGTGTTTGCCGCAACGGCTGATGCAAATGCGATGTAGTGTCGTCAGAGTTCCGCTGGCCATCCTCAATTCCGCGACTTTCGACTGGTACCCCTTTCGAATTGAAATTGAAGCTTTTTAGGTTAGGTCATGGAGCTTGGCTTGGGTTATAAGCATGGTGGGAGAACTTATATGGTGATTAGGGGAGAGAGGTGGAGGAACTAGAGAATTCGATCCTGATTTGCCATCTTTGTTTAGGGTTAAGTGGTGATCTGCTGTTGGCAATATTGTTTTGAACTTTGGTTATTGGTAGGGGTATTAAGAGAATTATTGATTGATATTGGAATGGGGTTAACTTCTCTCTTTGCAGCTGTAGAATTATGCCTATTCATCGATCTTTTTTGAATATTCATATCGGTCATCCTGTCTGAAGGTTGGTTGTTGAAGCAATGGTACGGAGGAACATCATCTTGTTAATAAGAAGTACAAAAATCGAAATTGTATTGTTGTTTAGGGACGTAATACATTGTTTTTATTTAATTATTGGTGTTCCTGTTTGTAGTTGAAATCCCGTAAATCATATTCGAAAATGTAATAGTACAAGATTAGAAATCATGTACTTTCCCAAAATTCTCCTTAAGCGACGTAACATCCAAATTATCGGTGACCTTGTTTGGAGGTCACCTGATACCGGAACTAAACTCTGAAGTAAACAATGTGTTTCAACTTCACACGGAAAGAAAAAAAATGTAACCACTTTAAATATGAAGTTAAGCACTGTTTTGAAGGTCACTAGAGCGTAAATATCGGAAATAAAACGAGGTAAACAGTTTTGTGTTCATTCAAGTTTTTATTTGGTTCTAATATTTACGGTTTTTTCCTCTGGGAAAGGTAATATAGTATAAAATTTGTAATTCGGACAAAATACTTTTGACTTGAATAGATAAAGGTGTTAACTACATTGTAAAGAGCACCAAAGCACAAACAGACTAAAACACAATATCATTCTCCATTTTTCTCTCCAATGTTTACATAGCTCTATGCGTCACAATGCAGATGCAAGTCGTCTCTGGCTTTTGATATAACATATTATATTTCCCCGGTTAATTTTCGATCACTTTGAGTCAGCAGGATGAAATAGTCAAATTCCATTACTGGCAGAGCCAAAGGACAGCGAGGGAACGAGAGAGAGAGAGAGAGCAAACTGGGACAGTTGCCGAAGAAAATCGATCGTTTGTTTAGAATTTAACGGGGTATGTAACGTGGGTTCGAAATTATCTTCGAGTAACTAATACTGTAATGCAACCCTATTGTACCAACTTCACGAACAAGTAACTTACATCAATTCAGATAGGAGTCGATCTATTGACACGTTACGCTCAATTATTTACAACTACGTGCGATGCTGTTGGGTATAATGAATAAGAGTAATAATACACAGATCCAAACACCCCTTCGCCAGACCTAATTCCGTCCTTTCGCGCGGTAAAAGGATCGGCAACGTCACAACCCCAACCCAACTATTAAACTAGTTAATCCCGGATAAGTGAAGACTCCTTCTGTAAAACGTTTCAACTATTTTGAGAACTATATTACCCTTTGCTTTCTTCATATTCACCTAACTATCCAACGCAATCCATCTCATCACTTCCCCATTGTCACAGTACCTTCAAGATTCAGATTTTTTTCTAACACACCAAGAAATCGACCCCCACATTACCCTGAATCATTTTTCATCTAAAAAACTCTTAACCCAAGATGATTTTATCTATCGTCTTTTTATCTTCTGAAGTAGAAAATTTCGCAGTAACAAAGTAAAATTTATTTGCTCTATTTTGCAAAGAAGGACAGCATAAGTTGTCTATATTGTACGATATCGTTCTCGCATTCTATTTTGCATAATCCATTGGAAAAAAAACATTGTCATTCGCAGGAACTAACCTGCGTCGCGCGCGTTTATTTACCATCGGAATCGAACGCAAACACTCGGGTTTCTGGCTCTGCCCCCCTGAACCCTCGGGCCCCCTGCTCCCCGTGCTGACCCCCGTCGTAAAATCCGATTCGAGGTATCGGCGTTGCCGAAACGTCGGCGACGTGTCGCAGCGAGCCACGGGATGCTGGATTTTGGCGCGCGGCAGAGGTGGTGCCCCCTTCGGCAACAGCGCCATCATTGAGGGCACACACCTGGCCGAAACGCGCAGCTGCAGCTACGAACCCCCGAGTGTCGGCAGGGGATGAAAGCGGAGAGGCGAAAGCGCGGGTCCCGAGGGGTGGCGCGCGGGGCCCGCACCAGGGGCAGGCGGGGGGCACGGGGGGAGGCGGATGCTGAGATTTCAGTTACACGCCACACTTCCCTCGCGAAATGCACACGCGCAACGATTTCAACGAGCGTACAAGCGGCATAGGACGCCAACGTGAAATCCGTTATCGAGGGGGGCAAGCCCCCTTTCGGGATCGTCGAATTAACTCGACAATTGTGATGAAAAAAAATTTTTATCATTCGATAAAATTACTAAATATTTTCCACAATTTTTGTAAGGAATTGTAGGTTAGGATTTTGAGGTTATGAAAGGTTTCTATTTTGGTTTTGCGAAACCACTTTCCTTAATGGCCATGATGATTATAAATAATTTCTTCAAATTTATTTAGAATTTTAGAGGATACGTTTCTAGAATTTTAAAAGAAATTTAAGGTTAGGTGTCTGACGGTAGAGTTAGGAACGGTACTTGTATGTTTGCAAAACCTATTTCTGTAACGACTTTGTTCTTTAATAAATTCTATCAAAAAAAAAAAAATAATCGAGAACGTTTGACAATATAAAAAACAACTTTAAACGAGATGTAGCGTTATACTTTTGAGGTTATGAACGGTTTTTCTCACACTCCCATTACAACACCATTTTTCCTAATTCCCTCATTTCCACCGCAATCGGTGTTCCCAAAGGTAAAATATAGTTGTCATCAAAGCTTCATTTGTTAGTTTCCAATGCGTAGGGTGTTTTCCGTTGAAGCTGTTTTTGTTGCGCCGGATTTTCTTTGTTGAAGTGCACGCACGCGAGGGTCTTTGTCGCGATTCCGGGGACCGGCTCCGCGGTCTCGCCTGACGCTTTCGATTGAAATTAATGAAAGTTTATCAATATTTAGATACTGCGTCGAGGCGAGCCATTCGTAATTATGCATGGTTTTTGGATTACGACGACGGTAAACAAGGGGACGTTGCAGTCGCAAGGGTCGCTTTCTCGATCGAATGTCCATTAGGCAGTTTTTCATTCGATCATCCCGATTCGCCACGTCACCACTTTTTCATCTTGCCCGAATCACGCGAAAATAGATTTCTACGTTCAACGTTAGTTCAAAGTTTTTGCATTAAGACCAAAGATGGCGGATAATTGTCACCTACGACGTCGAAGGTTTCGTCGTCTTTGTCCGCTCGGCCTCGCATCGGCGTGACCATAAATAATTGAATATTTTCGGGCATCGTGTATAATTTGATATATCTTTCCCGATGATATATTGTGTTTCATACAGTCAGGCGCAAAATTGAGTGGACCCCGTGCTATTGTACATGGAAAGCTGTTTCTGATTTCAGATAAGCTTACCCTGCCGGACGATGGAAATGGCATTCGCATAATCGAATAACTCGATCATTTGGCCTGTTTTTCTGAAAAAAGTGTCGTTTAAATGACGTCTTTTTCGAGGAAAGTTGAATCGGAAATGCTAAATCACAATTTACTTTCAAATATCGATCTTCGTTCAATGCACATTTGTCAAAATGTTTTTATTTTACAATTTTGCAATTACAACTGAACTTGTGCTTTTAGTTTAAATGTATTCCAAATTGAGTAACAAAGTACAGTTTAGTTTATAAACATGCACATTGTGCAACATTTACAAGAGTTAAACAATCCTATTCTGTAGTTAATCGTAGCGATCATTAGTTCCAATGATCGACCGATCTCAGAACTCGATAAAAACGTATCCGAGCTGCGAACGAACAAAAACTGAGTCTGTCTTTGTCGCGCCCATATGCTTCCCCCTGCGGCGGCGGTATACCTGCGACACGTAACGCGCATCGCAGATCCACGTACTCGGCAGCGCCTATTGCGCCTCGCTACCCCGAAAGATCGCTCATAATGACACGCGGCAAGATTTCCGTCGAGGAGAAAGAGAAATTGCCACCCTCCGGCATGCGCGGCTGCTTCCTCCAGCGCCAATCCATCGAACGAAAATACCGGCGCATCGTTCACTTGAGACGAGCTCCTTTGAAAATTACACCGAAAAGTGTACCGTGAAATCACGGATAATTGCGTTTTTCGTTGGGGAAAATGATCTCGCGGCTTTATGGGGAGTGGGGAGTTGTTTTATGAGGGCGGGGTGGAGAATTGGAATTATTTTCTCCATAACTTCACTAAAACCGGACTTAAATTTGGAATACAGATATGCTTTGTGCATATAGACAGTAAGAGGAGAATGACTGAGGGTAAATTAAGGTTGAAGTTAATATGGATTGTAAAATTAAAAGTCGGTAGGAATTTCGTTGATATCTAGGTTCGAACTGGTTGAAAAGTTCAGTTGTTTTTTTAGAAAACTACAGTGTTAACCCTTGGTTGCTTAGAAATTTCTATGTTGGATCTGGTTAAATTTGTCATATTTCCCACTCGGTGCTCCATATCTAACAGAATATCTGAAATATCCCAATGTAACAAATATCCATATCAGTACACTCTATTCTAGGCCCTAAAAACGACAAGTTACCGATATTTCTATTACAATCTGCACTGGGGTTTCACTTCCAGGACCCAGATCGAACCCCCACAATTTGAACATTGTCCCAAAGAACGACTAGGATGTACCTGCATTGTGCCCCGTCAATAATTTCTCATTCAACCGCCCGGCAATTGAAACTGGAATTCGATAAATTTCACTTTCAGTGTCTTCGTATACCGCCTTTCCCTCCCCTTTCCCAGGGGAGAAGACAGCTTCCGATCGATCGAACGGCAATCAATGCCAAGCGAAAAAAAGGAAACATCCTGCCAAATGAAATTCATAGCCGTCACTTATACAGTGGCTGTTCATTATAATATCGTTTTCACGCACTGGCGATGACAACGGACCTGCGCAATAATGCTATTGTCGGCGACAAAACGCCACAATTGCTCGCTCCGAAATCGCAGCCGACTCAATCTTATTTTCCGGCTTCCTATTATCTTTTCCTCGTACCCTCTTCCTCGACCCTTTCGCAGCGCCGCCACACAGGTGAACATATTCAAATGCCAATGAATTCGAGGGAGAAGCCTCATCGACAAGGGTTCAACTCTTCCTCGGCGCAATAATCTCTCGTGTATCCTTTCACTTCGCGTATTTATCTACATAATTTAATCCCGGAGCCATTGACGCAGTGTACCATTCACTCGGGCCATTGTGCCGCCGCAAAAATTATGAGCAATTCGAGTCGATTCGGTAATCGATCCTGCTCATCGATATTCCTGAATCCTACTGAACATTTTAGTTTATTGCGCTGTTGACTCTTTACTCCGTATCTCGTATAGTACTATATTACTGTATTTCGTATAGTACAATTGCTGAATGCTAAGAACAAATTTCAATAGTTTGCTATCGTGGATCTTCATTTACAATCTGATATTCCTGATATTCCGAATTGTAGATACAATATCTCCATTATTACTTCTCTATTACTGAAATGGATCACATAACTTTCCTGTTGTAAAAACTTACATTGGCGCCCAAAGTGGTAAACAGTTTAGTCAAATTGGCGCCCAACATGGGCCCTAATGTTTACGAAAAGCTAAATTGTCGCAGAATTAATTCCATTTCTGAGTTGATTCAATTCCAGTACGTAGTTGCAGCCCTTTCAATCCCAGCTGAAGTTAATTTCTCTCAGTGCAGTCGACTCCCGATTTCAGCAATTTTTCTCCTCGACCTTTCGGCGGATCAGACGTTCGACAGACTGCAAATTTCGTTGCCCGTTGCGTCGCATTGTCCGTCGTGCTTTTGCATAGCGCAACGTCCGGTTACAATGCGCCCCTCACCCCGCAACCAATCACTCTAATTGAGCCGAGTGTTTGTTTGCGCCGTAACTTCGGCGGAATTAATTCGCGATAAGTGCGCCAAAAATGGTACCTCCGTTGAGCCTGCCACGTGAATTGTGAAATCCAAGTTGAATGCACGTAAGGACGGGCGCGCGCAACGCCTTTTGTCCGACGTGACATCTAAGCGCGTGCGCGCCGATTTAGCGAGAATAAAAGAGGCCGAAATGGAAGAACGGGAGAAGTGCTGACAATCCCATTCAAACTCGAAACAAGAAACACGCGCTCACGAAACAAAGTTTCGAGAATGGCGTTAACATGTGTTATTTCCTAGGTCAGGCCTCGTTAGTGCTCGCGCGCGTCTTTTTTCCGAAGTTTTTTTCAGCGCTTCGCCTATTCCCTAGCAAACACGTCCTACGAAACGGCGCAAATAATAGGCGTGAAATAGTTGCCCTAATCTAATAAACGGACCTTCGGGTCACAATTTGATGACATACGAAAGGATACGGGTGCATCACGTTGATACGTTAAAAAAATTGAAATTTGAAATTGTTGCAGTTTTTGGAAGATTTACTTTCATCTACTTAAGAAAAATCTTAAAAAACCCTAAATATTTCTATTATGGTTAGTAGATGAAAAAAATCCCCCAATTTCGCTTATTTTCAGAGCGCCCAGGGTGGCCAAGTACAGAAAAAGCATTTTCATCTGCACGTCAATCGCATTGCTTCATCGGATTGAAATTCATCATTTTTATCTGGACGTCAATCTCATTGCTTCATCGGATTGAAATTCGTCGTTTCTCGTCAAGCGTGGTTCAGGACCGATTTTCAAGGGAACTTTTTGGGGAATTCTGGGTTCCTCGCCTTTCGCCGTAAAGTCAGAAAAAAGTACCGAAAAGGGGCCGCGACAAATGTCTGAAATGCCCCACCTGTTTTTGCATGCCATAATTGCGAACGAGCGATTCTATATTTCAATAATCTAGTTTCTGAATATGCGCCGGCCGAAAATGCAAATCCGTGCACGAGCCGTCATTTCTGTGTTGCGTTTAGGAGCGCGCCCGAGACAGGCGAATCGATCCTTCGCGGAACGGCGCAGGAAAAAAAAGTCCTACTGGTATCGTAGGTCTACAAAAGAGGAACGAGAGCCAGCAGCGAACACAGAAACTCGAACGCACGTGCGGTATTTCCGCTGCGTTCTTAAAAAAAACTCAACTTTATTTATCGACAAATAGTATCGCGCTCTCACTTCCACCGCCAGGTGGCGTTGCTGCGTCTTTCCAATTTTTTTCACTCAACAGTTTCCTCGAGTTAAAAATCGGCCGACTAGCCATAGGAATCCGTAAAATAAAGTTTCTCCGAACTGGTTACCGAGTTTTAACAAAAAGTTCCGCCAGATGGCGCGCGGTTCGGTGCTGAAATGATGCCGAAACCGGGGTTTTTGGGTGTCGCTGTATCATGGATTTTGCGAGCGGTCAAAGCGGGCCCGGTTGTTGGTCATCGGGCAGTTCGTGGCGTTGTTTTCACGCCTGAGGTGAGAATCGTAACAAATTAGGCCGATAAATATTCATGAGGGTCGCGCGCGAGACTAATCGACGTTTCCACCGCGCGCCGAAAACTGCAGGTTGGGCTCGACCTTCGCCCATCAGACGGCACGCCACGCAGACTAGAAAATTATCATAAATTAGTCATATTTTCGTGTCATGCAGGCCTCGCTCGCACCTAGCCGAATTCCAGCGTTTCGTGCGCTCGCACGATCCGACGCTCTCGGCGGATTAGCGGCGCGTGACGCTCGGCCCGAAAACCACACGACACCCATTTCCATGCAAACTCGCGTTTTATCGCCGGGGATCCTTATGGCCGGTTCGTACGAGGAATTATGAATTTATGCGCCGGGGATTTAATCGGAATTTAGTGCCGCCTTTTATGATTGTTACTTTTTTTTAATGACGTTCATTCCGAGTGATCGAGCGCAGGCAATACGCCGGCGCTTCCTGTTTTTGTTTTTGCGACACCTAGCGGCAGGAAGTCAAAGCTCTAGTCTTGAGCCCAACTAAACAACATATATAATGCTTATATGAAAACATATGCGAAATACATTGCGACATATCGGTGACATAAATCTATATACACGACGACATATATGTGACATAAATAGACATACTTGACGACATATGTGCGACATAAATGGACGTACATGACGACATATATGTGACATAAATGGACATAAATGACGACATATATGTGACATAAATGAGCATATGCGTAGGGATATGTTTAATATAAACTGAGATACATGCTGGCATATATGGACATATTCATATACGTATGCAGGGTTATATTATGGCATAATCGGACATAAACAATTTTTTACCTAAGAACTAATTTTCGAGCGATGGAACGTCAAAGTGAATTTCCTCGTCGGATAATGGGAAGCCGATTACGTGGGAAAAAATGTTGAATTGGATCGTTGAGATTGAAAAAATTCCATCCGAGAGTTGTCGCTCAATAACTCGTATAATTTCCCGAATTTCGCCCGAAATCCCGGCCGAACGAATTTCCGTCAAATTCGAAATGATTTCGATAAAAACGTTTCCCGAATGCGGCACACTTCACACGTGTGACGTCGGGGTAATCCATTTTGATCGCGATCCCGAAAACCTGCATGCGTCGCTGCAAGTTACACGAGCGCGCAAGAATAAAGGTCGCCTTTTTCCAGCGTTCTCGGAAAAAGAATTCGTTTCCTCGCCAGGTAAAGTTACGTTTGCGCGCGAGAGCCACCGAGAACGCGAAACCAGGAACGGGAGAGGAAGGAGAGGGAGACGGCGCAATGGGGGTGGCAACTCGACGTAGAAGATTGGAAAAAAGAGCTGAAATCGTTTTAGCACGGCGCCGAATATCGCGTTTTATTATTGGTTCGGATTGTCGTGGGCGGGCTGCGTCGGGAAAAAATGTCGCTGCGAGTTTTTTCGCAAATGATGCGCGGGAATTAGATCCGTGGACAATTAAAAAGTAGTATCAGGAATGTTATAGTGTGGAATGTTAAATGAGAAGTGAGAGAATTATACATTTTTAATGGCGACTCAGAAACCATATGAGTGTAGTCTAAGATTTAAAACAATTGCCATATAAAAATATGAATTTTGGAATATCATTCTATAAAATATGAAACTTGGTTCTGGGTAGTGATCGTCGAAAAACTTAAAATTTGCTATATATGACTGAATATATAAATTCAAGAATATCATTCAGGATTTCACGATAAAAATATTATACCCCATACGGGATCCGGAAAATTTGAGCGAACGCATTGAATTCATTCACGCGAGTTGCCGGTTTCGGTCCTTTCCTGCGAGGGGCAAAAATATTGTTTCATTCACGCCTCGAGACGCGACCGGCAGGCGGCTCGCGAGAATCCTTAACCAGTGATGAAGGACCGGTTTAAGCTCGGTTAGTCGGCACACTAAACCTTTTTTATGTGCGGACGTATAATTCAATTGGACTTTTAATTGAATTAGGAGGCGAAGAATGCGGATTGTTTCGCGACAATCCTGCAACAGTGTCGAACGAGAATAAAACTCTCGCAAGGGGCGAAAAAATATCGTTTTGTCGCAGGCATTCCTGCCATTCTTCCGCGACGATGAACTCGATCTGAAGATGTCCCGTGTAACTCATTTGCAAACAGCCGAGTGTAAAATATTGCTGGAATTCGGCGGAGTCGAATCGGCACGAAGGTGTCGGCAAATAGTCGCAGGACTAGATAACCTCGGGATTCGTGTAAACTTTGCTACTGGTGTTACGAAACCAAGCAACGTCTGGGAACGCTGCCTGTTGTCCGAGTTAATATTTGCACAGCGTCTTTTTCGTACCTATAGTCACACTCGAACGCGTGGTGGGTACTATAAACACAGTGTCGATGATAATGCGACGCTCTTTCGCCAACAGCAGTCATTACCACCTGTTTTTACGTTGGACGCTTTCAGGCGCCATTTTTTACGGTCCACTTTCGACGTGTGGTGTACTGGATTTATATTCGAAGTTTATACTCGACAAAAAATAATTTCACATTATGATATTTCGGAATACACATTTTTCATTTTATACTTAATCCTGAGTTGAAATTGTGTGTACTGAAATTCTTGCCTTTTCATATATTAAATTTCATGTGGTGCACTTCTTGAAACAAAGGATTCAGGGATTCACATTGTGAATTCCTGAATCCTTATTTTTAATTGATTTAATCCTTAAATTTAACTTAATATCTGGTCGCATGATTAAATAAATAACAATAAATAGAAAACATTAATAAATAGTTGAATCATTTTACTTTTTACATGCTGGTTTCTGGGTTCCAGTTTCCAGATTTTTATTTTCGACGATTTCACCCCTTTGCTAATTCCAGGTTTCTATGACTGGTCAACCCTTGCCATTGACCTTTCCTTTCCATCCATCACTCTTTTCTATTTTATTGCACCTTTTGATCCGACCGTCGCGGCTAGAAACTAAATTTGACATCGTAGCTCAAAGTCAGAAATTGTTTTACCGGTGTATAAATATTTATAATGTCCAAAGTCACTTATAGGTGGTCCGTCGCGCATTGTGCCCGCCTTGCGAGACAATCGCCGAAGAACAAAAAGTTTGAATTTGAATTGGCGTGTCTCCACCACGCCGAATGCCGTGCGATCTAGTTCGAAATCGAGCTGTTATTCTTACGCAAAATGTATTCAAAATATGCACGGCGTGGCCATGAAAGGAATTGAAAAGTAGGTTTTTCGGGGACCACCCTGCGACGTGCACTGCTCGGAGGCGTTTCGACTTTGTGTTGGAAAACAAACTTATTTGTAACACAATCGTCGCGCAGTCTATGAAAGGCGCGGCTAATGTGACACTTTTTGTTTCCCAAAAGTGCAGTTCGATGATGCCGGGTCCTGAAAGGCGATACGCGTGACAGTCTTATTTGACCAACGCCGTCAATTTGTCAAAACGAACGTATCCCTTTTCCATGGTCGGGACATGATCTACGTATCTATTGACGAAAATTTTGGTTAACGAGATCATTTTCTCTTAATATGAATTGAATCAAACGATAAATTGTTTTTAAGTATTTCGAGGTTGGGCTGATTTGAAGATATAAGTCGGTCTTCGAGATTATTGTTGTCGCAAATCAGCTTATATACTACTTCTAACATATTGTTTATCAATGAGGACCATTTTCTGATATTGTGAACGACATCGAATACAAAAAAATTTTACGTGTTTCGAAGATGGGCTGATTGAAGGACAAAGTCGACCCTATAGATTTTTTATTACATACTTTTTGTCGCAAATCGGCCTGAATGGTATTGCCGACATCACAAAGATTATTTCCTCTAAATATTAATTAAAAAAACGGAAATTGTCGACCGAAATTTCGTCGACGAAGTTGCGTTTGTTTGTCGAACTTATCATCGCCTACTTGCAAATATCGTGCAATCGTTTTCCCATTTAATCGCGGCACAATGCCCGCATCGGTGGCGCATTGATATTTCCACTCCACGTTTCGGGGTAAAATACGTGACAAAGGAAAGTGAAAGACCATCGCAGGCGTTTGCTTTGTTTGTGTGTCGACACGCACATGCGTACGCCTTAATGCAAGGACAACGTTTTTCCGAGCCGTCGGCTCTACGAATCTCTCGCTCTCAGAAAAACAAGTTTACAAATGCGCAGTCCATTATCCAAAATCAACCTGCGCGAAACGCCCCTCCGTTTTCCGGCCGGCGTTTTCCAACGAAACACCACTTACAGACTCGAACGAGACTCGCTTAATTACCGATCTAATCGTGGATCCTGTGCCGCGTCTAAGACAACGGTTTCAGAGAAATGTCACAATTCGATTCAGAACAAAGATAGCCTTTGATTACGTCCAATTATTCTTTAATTTCGATATTTCTTTAGTTTTGTTAGTTTCTTTAAATTCGTTAGTTTTGTTAGTTTAGTCAGTTTCGCATTTTTTGTAATATTTGAGAAGGGTTTCTGAAATATTATTGGAATTAGTTTTATCACTTTCGTTAATAAGGGCAGTTTTATTAACTTTTTTTGTCAATGTCGTTAATTTTGTCGATTTTGTAATTTTTTTAACTTTTGAGGAAGGCCTCGGAAATATCAATGGAATTAGTCTTACCAGTTTTGTCAATTCCATTAGTTTCGAAAATTTCACTATTGTAATTTCCGTTAGTTGCGTCAGTTTAGTCCATTTCGATAGTTTAGTCATTTTCGTTACTTCAACATCAAAATCTGCTCCCCCTCCAACCAAAAAATATGGAACTTCTCCTAAGAAGAGTCAAAAATGTCAACAGATTTTTGCAAGTTAAATCGTATCAGATATGTACGAATTTTCGTTAGTATTTTCTTGATGTAATGTTGTACGCAAGCGCATTAATTGTCTTACTCTCTTGTCTTTCAACATACTCTTTCAGTTTCTTCACTTTCATTTGTCTCTCGAGTTCAGTCTTCCACCATTGGACGTAAAGACCTCTCTCCTTTTGAATCGAAAAATAGCGAAGCTATGACGAGGAATGCGAGGTGTTCTACAATTGATTTCGGGTTGAGAAGCACTGGCCCAACGACATAACCCCGGGTACCAGTTAGTTCGAGAAATCATTACGCCGCCGACGCGAAAGATCGGCAGGATCGGTAGACAGTTGGGCGCCCGAATTCGTGCGGAGAAAAACGCGGTGCCCAGGTAGCCGCTGGCACCCTCCTGCTGGGCCGCATGCGGACCCATGACCGAAGGGGGAAGGGACAGGGCAGGGGAAGACCCTTCCCCAAGCGTTCGCGCGCACCTGGGCCATCCGCTCTCCCGACAGGATGGGTAGCCGTTCACGGTCCCACCCTGATCCCGAATCCAGCCGGATTACCCAGAGATGCTCATCCGAAAACAAGATGCCGATCGCGGGCTGAAAACTGCACGTGTATCGAGTTACGATTGGGATTCAAGCGTTGGATAGAGTAAAAAAGACAACGTCTACAATCGTGAAGAAGATGACATGTGGATTCAGGAAACAGAATTTTTAATGAAGACTGAGGAGAGTTGTCATTTTTTGAATTTTTAAATGGATTGACGATTATCGTGTTATGACACTGGGAATAACACAATGGATCAGAGTCAAAAGATTCAAATGAGGTGTTCAGGAATATGGTGGTATGAACTTGAAAGTTAGAGTTCAAGGGTGTGATGGATTAAAATTTGAAATTTTATTTATGCTAAGAGTATTTGGAGTGGTAAATTAATGAAGGGCGACTTTTGGATAATATACCGAATGAAGATAAAAATACTGACGTGACTAAAAACTAAAATTTAAAAATTAAGTCTAAAAGTTAAACTTAATAAAAATCGACGAATAAAATAATGATGTCACAACGATAACGTTTTCAAAAACGACCTTTCCTGATGAAAATCCAGGACCACACGAAATGCGTTAGGAATGTAGCGCGACGATCTGTTTCTGGTCGGACAAATTTTCGGCCGAAAAAAGATGCCTATCGGTAATCAGGGTTGGCTTGTTTTCCGTCCGGCCGAATCCGGGCCGATTAACTGTTTTCTCGGTCCCGGTTAGAACAATGCGGAAACATGGGTCCGTGCTGTTCCTATGGTTTCTGACAGTGGACTGTTTTTTGTAACTCGATAACAGGTCGATTTTGAATAACGAGCGTCGGATCTTCGGTGACGCTTTGTGGCATTACCTTGTGTACAAACATTCGGGACGGAGATTTTCGGGGGAAGTGATTATGGGTGTTGGGTTACGGGAAATTCGAGCGATTCCGAGCAGAAACGCCGCTTTTGTCGGGCAAAACGGAAGACAAAGGTCTCATTTGTTCGTGTCGGCAACATCTCGTCGCGACGAACTGTCGAATTTTTTCAGGCCGGCGAAACGAAATTTCGACGTCATTCGTCGTCAATTTCGGAGGACAAAAAACCTGCGAGCATTTCAGAAAGAAAGGCGAAATTCGGGTTTCGGAAAAGCCGCTTGCGGTGACGAAATTTCCGAGTCACCTCTCGTCGATTTCGAGAAAAAAGCCGCCGAACCTGCTTCGAAACGGCGAAACAAAAAAGGCGGAGAAAAAGTGCCTCGCGGCAATAAAATCGCGCGGTAACCGTGATTTCGCTGTTTGGCCGAGACGAAATAAAAAAAAGCCGTCACTTCCGGCTACCGTGCTACCTACTCGAGCATTTTCGCCGATCGAAACCTCGGGACTTGGGAAGTCTCAACGAGTTCGGGCGAGCCGCTTTTCCGTTCGTCGGCGTTATGGCCAGTTTTTCGAGCAGTAAAACCCGATCCCGGGCCAATCGTAAAGTCGACAGTTAAATCACGGGAACGGATGAAGCCGCAGCGTCCGGCATTCCAACTTGTCCGCGTTTTATTTCAGGGAAACTTGGACGCCCGGCCGAGCGTTGTTCGGCGAATTACATTTCTCGAACGCCCAAACCGAGAAGATCCCGCGTCGAAATGGAAAGTCCGAAAATGTTCAACAGTGTTGGGAACAACTCTCGAAAAATGCTACCAGAATTTTGTCATTAATTTTGTCAATTTTATTCGCTTTGTCAATTTTAGCAGTTTTGTCAATTTCTGCAGTTGGTTAATTTTAGCAGTTTTGTCAATCTTTACAATTTTTTCAGTTTTGTTCATTTTATCAAATTTGCTAGTTTTATTAGTTTTGTCAATTTTATCAACTTTGTCAAATTTTTCAGTTTTGTCAATTTTATCAATTTTGTACATTATTATCAGTTTTTTCAATTTTATCAGTTTTGTCAATTTTATCAGTTTTGTCAATTTTGTCAATTTTATCAATTTCGTTATTTTAACCAACGTCGTTAGTGTCTGTCTCGAATTTATCACTTTCTCAGAATTGAAAAATCCTGTACGGCAATTCCAAACATTTTTCAAAGACACTCAGACTTTAAATTTTTAACCTTATACTTTTTTAAGACAAATTCGAAATTCCTCCAAACATTTTCAATCAAAATTTTTGTCAAACACTCCTATTTGTCTATGACATTTACCTATTGAGGATGAAATGTTGACAAACAGTCGTTATTGGATAAAATGTGACAAAACGAACACGAGGCCGTGACGGTGACAGCACGGAATGTGACAAAATGGTTGCGTTTGAGTGGCGCCGTAAATTTTCACAGTCGATGAAGTTGCGAAACGCCGTCAATTTCGGCGGACAAGGCTGACGAGGGGTCATTCATTGACTCCGAATTATTAACATCCCATCGACCTTGACCAACCTACGTGACAAAGTGCAAGTAATTCTTAATAAACAGCGGCTTTGTCTATCAGCCGGGGTGCGTTTGGACGACACCCAGATGCGCGGGGGAGGAATGACCGCAATGAATAGTCGAACCCACATGCACGTCGCCGCCAAAATACCCCTTAAAATGGGAACGAGTGCCCGGCTCGTATTTGAACATATTGACTGCGCCACAATGACGGTGACTAACGTCACTCAGTGTGCGGACTGAATAAGAATCCGAGGACAACTGGTGCCTCGTCAGTATTTCTAACAGAAATAATCATTTCGCTTCGAGATTTCGGGATATTTATGGGGAAAACAAGAGTGGCAAGCGAATCTGTTCAGAAGGGTCGACCTAACCTCACTTCTCAAACTATTTCTCGATTTGTTCCAAATAAGTGTTGTCAAAGATGCAGTGTATTGTCAGAATGAGTGAAGATTTTACGGTTGTTCAAATTTTGTAATTGCTTTATTCATCCTCATATGGAAAATTTCAATGGCTTCAGAAAGATTCAAGGACCTAACCTCACTTTTCAATCACTTTCACGGTTTGTACAAATGCAAAAAAAATAGTTCAGAATATCGCCTCCCCTGGTAAATGACGGATAAATGTGGTGGTAAAATGCAGTAATTTTTCCCTGTTTTGTATACTTTGTTTGAAGTTAGGACTAATAATTTACTTTCTGAAACTAGCAAATTCTCTAGAGGTGATTTCCACTGAATCACCGCAAGAGGATTTGCGAGTTTTAACGAACGAAACAACAAACGAAATCATAAATGGAACTACGATGCGATTAGACAAAACGATACGCAAACGCTGATCCTAATCGATACAGGAAGGAGATCGCTGGTTATTCAGTTTCCTGCATGTAAATCATCGGGTGTCGTTGACACGATACGCGATGCCACGATAAAAATGGGGCTTGGTTGGACATTTAAATTGTAAATCGACGGTAATTTTTAATACATCATATTTGTCGTGTCGCCGAGAGTGGATCCTTCCTTGCGAAATTAATTCTGGTATCCGATCGGTTGATCTCGCGTGATTTGAATTCGGGATTGGCAGCCAAATGAAAATCGCGACCACATTTCGGACGATTCGCCTGCAGTCGTTTTGTCTCGATTTTATCGCCCGAAATGATTAGTTCGATTAATTTTATCAACCCACACTTTTTTAATGTATAATTCCACTTTTTATAGTTTATATTCTCGTACTTTTTTTCATTCTTAAAAAACTGTTGCTTATTGTTTATTTAGAGAAAGATTTCATTATACGATTGACTTTTTAATTATAAATTGAGACCTAAAAGTTTTAGGTGAGTCTTGACAAGTATATGAAATTTGATGGAACCGCAATACCACACAATGCGCATCTGGAAGTGAAATTGTCTATTGTCGTTAATTAGCATAACAACGCGCCGGGACTATACATGCCCAAAGACGTCAAACGACCCTATTTTCCAGCAATCTATCGTAAGGTGTATTTTTTATCCCGCGTATGTTTTGTCTCTTAAATCGTTCTTAAATCGCACGACAATGGAACACGACGCATCTCCATATATCCTTTCACAATGCGCGTACCCACATGACACGCGGGGACTGAAATCGAGTTACATATTTTGCGCCAGACGACTAGAATCGATCCTCTTCGGCTCGCATTTTTCACGTTTTTTCCGTCTCATTTTATCAGTTAGATTTAATTTTTCTTTTCTTTTATTTTTATGTACAATTTTGAAAAATATTTTCTTTGAGAAAAGTTGCTCTAATACTGAACCAAGTTTGGCATACCCTGGTATGTTTTTTGTATAAATCTTTTATAATAAGTCAAATTGAAAATAGTGTTTTGTTCCATAGAGTCTAAGAAATTACAAATTGGGAAAATTTAAAAATATTTCAAACTACAAAAATTGGACAGCAATAAGATAAAATAAAAATTTGAAAAGTGTTTAATAATGCAGGGTGTAGCATAAACAGGTTTCGTATGTAAAATTAAATTAATGCAATTATAAATTAATTTATTTAAAGATTAAATTTTGTACACAAGATTTTTTGTGTAAAAATTATATTTTTTCAGGGTGGCAGTCGAAGAATATTTTGATCTTGCAGTGTTGTAAGAAAGACAGAAGAAGGTTGCTGAATTTGATATTATTTCGTCGGCGGCGAAACGTGCGTACGCCGACAAGCAAGACATCATGCTCGAGTTGCGGTAGCCTTCCGGGCGTATCGCAAGCTGGATCGTATGACGTCCCTGGAGCCGGCGGACGTTTTATCCGAGTTTAGCCAGGGATGAGATCCGGTGGCCACGGCTCGTCCTGTGATTTCTTCCTGATTTCGCGACAAAGATTCGCGATAGGGATTCGGATCCAGCCGAAACGTCGCCGGGGAATCTAATTTCGGCGTATCGATTCTTCAAGTTTACGAGTTGTCGCAACGGCTGATGCTTTTTCGACTTTTGGGATAATTATCTTCGGATGCTTAAGGAATTGGGAGAGAAATGTTGGAAAAGAAGTATTCGAATAAGATTTGTACTATTCAGTTTCATTTTTAATCGAGGTATTTGCTAAATATTTCCCATTTCTAAAAAACTGCAACATGTTAGAAAATTGATTATTTTAAATTTGAATATTTGTAATTTTCTATTTTGCAATTTAATTTGTTTAATTACACACTTTTTTATTTTTTCCATTTTACAATACGAATTTTTTTCAATTTCACAATTTGTAAATGTTTATTTTTACTATTTAAAAAAATTTATTTTTTTGTATTTCACAATTTAAAACCTGTTAAGTGATTATTAGGTATTTCGAGTTTCTATATTTCACTTTCAGAGATCTGTCTGAAAGTCACGCAACGACTGAAATGCAATTTCCCCGGCGTAGCGCCATCTGTCGGTCGTCGCGGGCGAAGATACGCGTCGTCGTCGCCGCGCAATTTCCAGCCTGTCAGCGGCACTTCGTCTTGCCGCGACTGGCGCGTCTCACCCTGGCGCCATCTCGGCTTCCCCGACGTCACTCCCTTTTCGCTGCGCCGGAAACGACGCGGCTTACTGATACCGTTGTTTCACCATAATAGAAAATATCACGCGCCATTGCCATTCACCGACACGCGCCGTACACCAAACAAACTCGCTTTCAATTTGCGCCGCTAATGCAACGGTCGATTCGAAAATTGACTTTGCGACGAGTTACGGCCAGATAAGGGCGCGCAGTTACGCGCAAGAGTCGCAACGAGAGAAATATTCATTTTTCCCACAAAACTGTGAAGTACCAAGTAATAAATACCAATTTTAAACTATTTCACTGAATTTGATACAATTTTTGAAATTTTGAAACTGGTTATTTCAATTTAGTTTAATTCGCTAGTTGGGTACGGATACAGATAAAGTGAATAGAATTTTTAGAACTCGAGGAAGAGTTTGTTGAATTAGTATCCATTTTTGTAATTTTCAAATTTTACTTTATTGCTTTTTATTTCTATTTCCTATTTAGTACAGTATAAAAAGTGTAAAAAAGACTTAATTATATCAATCAGGCTGTTTAAATTAGTTAAAACTTTTCCACAACTTTATAATTTCGTTACTTTTTGTAAATTATGTAAGTTTGAATTTCCGAGAAAAATCTTGAAAGTATCACATTAAACTTTTTATGCGTCTTTCAGACTTTATTCTGATATTTTGGCCGCATATGTATGCAACATTTGATAATTCCTAAATTCTTAGGCATTTAGAGTTTAAGACACTTACTTTTGGATAACATTGAAAGTTTGTTCGAAAACCGATAAATCTTTCTCTTCAAAACTCTGAAATCGAAATAATTTCATAAAACTCTGACTGAATCAGAGACAAAACTAAAATTTCTAGTACCTTTTAAAATTTTCCGTAAACAAAATTACGTCCTAAAAACGTTTTAAAATGTGACAAACATTTTCAAATTTTAATTTTTGCTTCAAAGTAATCTTTTCACGCCCAATCCCTCGAATTGCAGCAAACAGAACAATGTTAAGAACATTTTCCCAAATTCGAAAAACGTTTCACCCAAATTACATGCCTAATTTTTAGGAAAATTTTCCCAAAAACTTCTCACACCTAAGTGCAACTAACGCTGAAACTGCACTTTAACACACCTCGATTGAACGTCGCATTTCTCCAAAAATCGGCATGCACTTAACCTCCGATCGTCCGGACCCTAACACGGGTCGGTGAAACGTGACATCCCAGGGTTTCGCACATTAACCTCGGTCCAGGGTTTTCCCGTAGGCACATCGTAAAACTTTTTTCCGTGCTGCCAATAAACCGACGCGGCACTGCCCACAGCACTTTCCTCCGTGAAAAACAATTTTTTATATTCCGAAATTCGCTCGAAAATGGCTCCCGCCGAAATTCTTCGCGTTATGCAATACGGTTCGTTAGACAAAAAACGCGGTCCAATTTCGGTCGGCAATTGCAATCGAAGCTGTCAAAATAACAATCCATTATGTTCCACGTGAAATCCGCTCGGAGTCAACGCCGAAATGCACGTCTACAGATCTAATAACGATAATCTTCGGGAAGCGAGGCAGGATGCGCAAAAAGAGCATGAAGGGACAGATTTAAATAACACACGCCGAACGTGCAAGCCTCAACGATCTGTACACATAGTGCGAAATCAATTAAGCGCGCTCCAAATGGCCACGAAAACCCCGCTCGGTCTACTTATTATCCTATTAAGTGAGCAAAACGATCGGGCGACTTTTTGTGCGTTGCATAATGACGCGCACGAAAAACGCGAACGGAGTTTGCGAATAATAACGCGAAATTTGCGGTCCGAGTTTTGACGAGCGGATGCCAACGATTGTTACACGATTTGATACGAGCGGACGATCCAGTTTTGTGGAGCGGTTTCGGGGGTTTCGGTTTTTCGACGGATTCGGAATGAGTGATAAAATATGATGAGTAAATTATGAAGAAATTGTGATAGAATATCATAAAATGCTATCAAGTGTCGCGAGTTCCTTCATTGTAGTATCTGATAAAATCTAATAAAATGACCTAAAAATCTCGGATAATATTTATTTTGTCAACAATATAGAAAATGGAATAAGACTAAACAAATTAATCGAAATATTAAAAAAAAATTAATTAAAAAATGTAATGTAATCAATAATTGCTATCACCAGTTATCTACATCGATCAGTCAACATTAAACGATCTCACGAATCAACTAATCTTTTTAGTGATTCTAAGTTCGACAGAAAAAAGTCCCTGAAAATCGCTGAACGCAAATGATCGTCGATCGCGAACTCAACTCATTAAAATGTCCGACGATAACCGTCTAACCGTCGTGCGCAGCGTCGACTTCAGTGTGCGTTTCTATTTATAAACAACGTATTCCGTTTAAAAGCGGAAAAAACGAGTTATGATGGCAAAAGAAGAAAATGAACGCTCCGTCTACGTGAGCGTACACTTTTATGAGGTATCGGCCGGTTGCAAAACAATTTCGTGACACGAAAGGCACAGCGCCAGCGCACACTTGAACGCTGGAACTCGGACCGAGTCTCGGCACACGTGTGTCGGGTGTGCCTTCCGCGAGGACATGCTAATCACGAAGGTACCCGCCGCCACGTCGACGCAACCTTTTGTCTTTCGCGCCTTATCTTTTTGCGTTTTTAAACCACGTACACACGGCGCTTTTTTAATTACGCCACGTTCCACGGCTGTTTACTTTTGCTGCCGACCATTTTCTTCCGACAACTTTTGCAGTGTACCTTGTCTTTTCTTTTTACATTTTTTTATGAAACCGGGTATTGCGAAAAAGTTGCTACAGATGAAAAAATATGGATGAAGTGTGAGTTGTATATTTAATCATATTTTTATCATATTTAATATATCATATTTTATCATATTTTTTTCATATTTTATCACCTATTTATCATATTTTTATCGCATTTCATAATATGTTATTGCATTTTTATCACATTTTTATCATATCTTATGGCATTTAATCATATTTAATCATATTTTATCATAGTTTATCATGTTTTTATCACATTTTATCATAATCTTGGGCGATAAAATGTGATAAAAATGTGATAAAAAATGATAAAATATGATAAAACTACTCCTACGATTCACAAATTATACTAGAATCTTAAAGTAAAAAAGGCAAATTATGCGTGTATTTTATCTTTCATTATGATCTTGTTTACCAATTTTTCGCCCATTATTGCAAACTATTTTTAACATACTCTCTCAAGAAATTTTACACTAATCTACGCGAACCAGATCGCATTTTTCAGTGAATTTCGGTTTATGCGTAAAATATTGCGAGTTTCACGGCGAATTCAGGTTGCATCTTACGAATGATAATCGCGGTAATTAAAGCGAAACATTTTGGGAAACGGGTAACTCGCGATGACGTCACCCAACGAGCCGTGCAACGCTATGAATCGCGTTCATTTTTCCGCAGTCGGCGACGCCGAAACAGACCCAAACCTGTCTCCGAGTCTGATGAATCTTACAGCGCCGTAAACAGCAAATCGAGCCGTAACGAGCTCTCGAATCCTTCGTCTGGAAACGAATTGCTTTCAGAACTTTCGGCGACTGAGCCATGATCCTTCCGTGAAATGTCGATCGGGCGTCCTTTTCTTTTCATCATTATCTCGGAGACTTTCGAAATTTTAGCACGACTCGTCGCAGTTTTCCGAAAAAAAGTCGAGGGGGAGATTGAAAGTGTACGAGAGGAAGGAAAAGTGTTGTTTTCGATTCTATTGTGGAATTTAACCTTGGGAAACTTGGATTATTGATTTTGTACCACTTTGTTTCATCTTCAGAACATTTTCAGTATTTTAGTTCGCTTTTCGTTTCATTTTACTTCAATTTACAAATAAAAAATTGTATACGTAATCTTGTTAGAATCTTAGTGTAAAACCGACAATAACCTTTTTAGAACTCAGTTTTAATCTTTTTTCGACGCCAGATAATTTACTTTGCCAAATATAAACCAAACTCTTTACCAAAAATAAAAAAAAATTTCTGGCCCCACTCAGACTTTTCTCTTCACAAAACTTTTCGCCACAACTTAACCGCCGGTTTTCCAGATCCAAAAACACCGCCTCATCAAAAAAACCTCCTCCAAGTCTATAACTCAGCTCCTAATCAGCCGCCTCTCTTCTTCCACACTCCTTAGCATTCGTTCCTGGAACGGTCGTCGCGCGCGCATGTCAGCCCGATAGAATCTCTTCGCAATTAAATATGGGACACGCGACAAAAAACGCGGCCCGTTGAATCCTTTTCTTCATCGCGCGATTAGCATGCGCCGCGTCGCCTTAAAATTGATAATACGTGCGACTTCCTCGTCGTCGGTCGCGTGCGCCTCGTGTTCCTGTATCACTTTTCCGCCGCGCTGTTTGCCGCTACGTGATCGATCGACGATAATTATTAGCCGGCGCGGAAAATTAATTCCCGAGGGCCACGTGGCGTCGATTGGCACGCCCATCACGCGTACCGCACGGGACGGAGCGAACGAAAAAAAAAGAAAAAAAAACGTACACGTTTTCCCGCAGACGTCGTCCAGTTTGAATGCCTAATTGCGACTTCCTTCGCTTCGTCGGCAAGGATTAAGACGGCGCGATCGGAAAATGGACGTCCTTCGGGCTTTTTGTCGCCGCGTTTTTCTCCGTTTTCGGAGCGATTTCATACGCAACGAGTTATTCGAGCGGAAAAAAACACGTTACGTCGGACGATCCACGGAAGGTCGAATTACGTCTGGCGAATCGTAAATTACGGTCGCTTTTTAGGTTGCTAAACCATTTTGAGAGATTTTCGGATGATCTGGGGTGTTTTGCTGTGATTTAGTGGAAATGGGGTAAATAGTTGCAGGAGGGAGTTTGTAGGAAATAAGTTCAAAATTTTGTACGTTGTATCTGAATCGGTTTTCAGTGGATATTGAGCAAAACAGATTCTAAAAAAGAACTGTTATTTTTGAGTATGTTCTGTAAGATTGTAATCTGAACCGTAATTTTATGTTCTAAACTTTTTTATCGAGTTTTTTGTATTCAAAGTTATGAATGTATCACCAATTACATTAATTTTTTTATTTAAAGTACCCGAATCAGCTTTGTTTGTTTTTTAGCAGATCGTTGAAATGTTGAGGATTTCTTGGTTAGACTTTTTTTTGCGTTTAATGTTCATTTTCAATTTCGGTTTCACTGTATTTTAATCAATTTCCTTTCTTTCTTAACACTTTGTCGGAGTTCCAAGATTTTTCGGCCAACCATTTTTTTGCTTTGCAAAGGTAAAAGACGCAAATTCGCAGTTGGGAAGAATGTCGCCCTTTGTTTGCTCGTTAAACAATAAAAATATTTTACTCGAGGTAATTACACGACAGTTACGACTGTGTCGAATTCGAACCCGTGTTCCATTTGCCTGCGAGAAAATGTGCGCCGGGACCATAAATACGAAGGCCGCCGATGACCGAGGAAATTTCCCGAGGTTTATGGGAGTAAGTGTTGTTGTTTGTACTCGGACTGGTAAAAATCTCGGGTGACAAATTAGCGAAACTGAAAAAACAATTTACGTCCATTCTTCTGGAGCCATCCTCTCACATTTCCGTCAGAGATGAAGACGTTTTAGAGTTGAAATGTGTGATGCATCGTTTTATTCTTTCGACATATCCGGTGTCGGATGACGATACTAGTTTTTTTAACCTTTTTTGAAAAGAAAATTTTCGAAGGCATCCCGAGGAATGGAAGTGCGTAGAAACGCAATGCGTAACATTATCCGTTCCAAATTGTATCTTTATGAAAGTTATTAAAATGAACAAAATTTTCTCGATGTGAAACAAAAATAAAACGGTTAATAATCCATAATAAATGTTTTTTCTTAACAAATTCTTTTTCATTTTCTCGATTTTTGAATCTTGCATCGTCTCAATCTGCCCAAAATTGCGCAGTTCCTAAATTTTGGCCAACCACAAAATTATACAAATTTTCAAATTGTAAATTTTCAAAAATTTTTTATTTTATATCTCTTTCATCGTCTCAAACTGCCCAAAATTGCACAGTTCCTAGATTTGCACATACCACAAAATTGTACAAAGTTCAAAATTGTTATATCTATGCCACACATTTAAAACCATTGTCCGAGCCACCGGATTACTCGCGAGCTATCCTGACACGTGTCCCCCGCATGCAATCAACCCCCACCCCCTCCCCCTCCTCCTTCCTCGAAAAACCCGGAGTAACATCGGGCCGCTCGTAAAAGTCTCTGAGCTCGCTTAACCCACATCCGTTTCCGACATTCCAACTTAATAATAAATCTCCGTGTATGTGCGCGCAAACATGCACACACACATACACATACCGGTGAACATGTATATTCTCGCGAATATTCCACACGCAGAAGCGTCGGCCGGTCGAGGAGGTCAAACCTCCGCGGAGTTTCTTGCTGTAACTAAACTACTGCTAAATTTATCGAGGTTTCCAACTCCACAGTTTCTCGCCTCCTGGCGGTCCTTTGCCGGGGGCGGGGGGAGGGGGGCAAGGTAACCGGGGCAAGTTTGCCGTTGGTTCTCTGGAGCGGGGGTGCGGGGGGGGAGGGAGGTTCCCGCGAGTTTCGAA